>CM041778.1:90678426-90899235 GCA_023374045.1 Limonium bicolor
TCCCCGGATTTCAACTGTTAATTGTTTAAAGTAATGTTACATAAAACTCGTCACTCATTGTATTTACATACATTCGGGTTTAACTAGATGAGTCGGTTCGTGATAAACGTCTTAGTTGTAACGTTCTCGAATGTTAGGATTCATTCCATTATATCTCATGATATTCATAAGTGTATAAATATTACAATTTGGTCAGACTTACAAGTATACATTTATAACCTATAATTGCATGTATACATGCAACGTTAATTCATTTGTTATTTCATACTTGTACACTAATGTTTATAATTCATAATGCTTTAGTATTGTTCTCATTTGAAATTAGGCATATAATATATAGTTGCATGAATGCATGCACTAATGTTATATAGTTTTATTATTTCACCATTTATTATAATGCAATGCATTATAATATACAAGGCTTGAACAAGTATATTTAATTTCAAACTAAATAACTTGTACTTTATAACTCACTAATGTAATAACATTTACTCTTTTATATAATATAGTTTCAAAATACCTATAACTTATTGTATATATATTTTCACATATGCTTGCGCAGATCTTATATATATATATATATATATATAATATATTTTTCATGAACTATACTCTTATATAATATGTCACATTTTATCATCTCATGTAAGATGATTATTTCATTTGTTGCATTATATTATACAATTTATATTAAGAATATTATCTTAATATTATGTAACATTTCATGACATTCTTTATAATTCCTAAGGTTTATTTTATACTAACCTTAGTTTATAATTTTCATTTACTCATTAATTGTCACATTATTTCAGTGAATGTTATTAGTGATAATGTTTCATTTGATCACATTAATACTATATAATAGCTATAGTATTTAAATCATTGTAACCATAGCTTAATTCAATTTCAACTATGTTTATTTACGCTGCATCACTTATAATTTATAAACTATGTTTTGACCACATAATCTTATACAATGTTACACTTATATCATTATACCATATAATATGATATTTTTGTCTCATTAATTATTATAACATACAGTTTTAATAAAAACCATATTATTGCCGAAAGGCATAAACACCATAAACATGATTTTCATCCATTCCTCATATTTTTCCATTATTACAATATTACCACATATTTAATATAATGTTATACATATCACAATGTTATATAACTTTGTAATAGATATAACTTATAGTTTTATCATAGGTTATTATATTGCCGAATTGGCATACATATTATATCTCGATTTTCCTCCATGTTACATACTTTTCTTTTATTCCAATTTTGTAACACCCCTACTACACACATAACATTACTTGAAATCGCAGCGGAATTTAAACAACTAAACAGTAACTAAACGATTGGTGCTACAACGCCGTCAACCACCACGTGGTTAACAAGGCTGAATAAATACAAGCGTACCGGTCTGATGATCAGACTCCCGAGCATAGAACAAATAACCATATATACATTAACATGATACCGAGTGTTTACTTACATCCTTCACTGTAAACCAATCATAACCAAATAGATATATAAGCCGCGGGAGCACAGGCGCATCCGGGCCAAATCCAAAAGTATTCAAAAGTAAAACCTGCATCCTAGAATCTAAAGCCATTCCGCTTCTTCGATCCACATCCTGCAGTAAAAGAAATATGGAGCCCCCGAGGGGGTCAGCAACCCTTGGCTGGTATGGTTAACGCGCAGCCCATCGGCTACCGGGATGCGCGCAAACTAATTGTCATGATGACATGGCATTATTTTAAAACACACAATATACATATATATCATAACATGGGTATTGTACACAACTTCACACACATCACACGAACAATTCCTTTTAGGAAGGGAAACAACACAGTTAGTCCCCATAGAGAGCCTAGAGAATGTTGCCATGCTCATGCTAAGCTCGTTACATAACTCGTTACCGTCCTGTTAGATTGAACGAATAAACTTAACACAAGGTGCCTCGGATATAGTGATCCAAGCCCACCGAAATAATACTAGTATGCCCTGTTGGCCCGACGTGAGTCAGTAAAATAGCCTTGGTTAAGCTAAAGGGAAGGTTGGAAACCAAATTGGAAAACAGCCATAACATACAAAGAGAATCGAACCGGTTATGAAATCGACTCCCATACTCACACGCGTGGCCGGAACAGACCGACTCCTCACTTCCCGTTAGCACTTGTTAGCAGTTCATTATTGAACCCAATACACAATTCACAATAATAGGTCAAGTCTTGTTAGACCCAACAAGGGAAGAGAGAGTCATACTTACCAAACATAATAATATTTAACAATGTAAACTCTTACATGGTTTAATCTACAAGACATAAACACACAGAAAAACAAGCAACACACAAGCCGGTGTAAACCGGTAGGCAACAGACTGCAAGAAAAACCATACCTTGGTCCTTGCCTCGATGATTTCCATCCGTAGGTCACTCCTATAATGATTAATAACGTCGGTTTAATTAAGTATTTAACTTCAAACTTACTAAGTATTTAACCTGATTGTATGACATGTTTTTAATGTCTAACTTACCCTAGGTTACTTCATTATACCCCCTAGGGTTAACTACATAATCACATTCTTTTATGTTTTTTTTTTACAAGTTTTGGTCCAACCGACCTTACCTACCGACTTGCACAAGGTCGGTCCATTCCAGAATATTTCCGTCAAAATTTTCTACTCCGACGACTTGTAAGTTCGGTATCATGTTCGGTCCATTCCTGAGAGTTTCTTTCCCTTTGAAAAATCAGCCACACCAAACTTGCCAAGTCCGGTCATGTTCGGTCGATTCCAGAAACTTAATTCGTACACAAATACAAGCCCGAACGACTTGCAAGTCCGGGTCCCCAAGGGGTCCATTCCAGAAGACAATTCTCGACAGGGTAAACTGGGCTCGACCGACCTTGCAAGTTCGGTCGCAAGTTCGGTTGCCCCAAGACCCTTGTTTTTCCTTTTCTCATTCAACTCCAAACTCACACCCATATATCCTAGTACACCAACCTCATTTGGGCACTTCAAAAACACCTTAAGAAAGAAATCCTTAAACACTCATAAAACTCATTTTCTAATTCCTTTAAACCTTACTCATTTCTTCCGAAAATTCCTAACACTTATGTTATTTCCTCCTTAGTTTTTCAAGGGTGTTTCATACCTAAAATAAAACTACTATCCCAAAATGCTTTTCCTCATTTTAACATCATCTCCTCAAGCATTTCTACCACTAAACCTAGTGATGTCTAAGTCCCTTTTGTTCACCTAGAACACCTTAAGACATTTTCCTCTTGTAAAAACTTAAGCATTTCCAACATTTAGTTCACCAAGCTTATATAAACACTTAGCACTTCTTGCTTCTTACCTAAATTTCGACATGGATTCTCCTAGGACATACTAAGCCAAAAACACATTGTTTCTCATCAAGTACACAAGAACACCTTATTCACAAGAACACTCTCACACACAAAGTTTCACCAAATTTACTACATCACAATATAGTGCATATTTTAAATTGATGGCACCTAGGCCCTTAAAATGCATGGCTCTTAGGCCCTTAAAGTGCATAACTCTTAAACACACTGAATTTCCACAATATATATGCCTTTGACCTGCGAATACATACAACAAGACATGTTCTTTTACTAGTCTCCTTGAGACATTTCACTAGGTCATTTACCATTTGCTCTTTAGGTAGTTTTAACAAGCATTATAAGCTCATTTCTCCTAAGGCATTAAACTACATTAGGTTAGTATATTTACCTTTTTTCCTCACAACTTCTTTCTTGTTTCCTTATGACACCGGTAAGTATTGATTCCTTGTCAACTACTAAACAATATACAAGCAATGAAATGAGTATACAAGCTTAATGCTTCATCTCATTGTAACCCTAGTTTTTACATTGTTTCAAAAACATTAATGTAGTTGTTTTACCTTGGTCTTTGAAGAGAGTTTGAATATCTATCAAGAGAGGACTCCACCTAGTCCTTGAAGGTTGGAATGAAGCTAAAACAAAGCCATATAAAGAGCACCTTCAATGGGTCTTTTCGGTCAACAACAAAACATGGAGGAAATGAAGTTTTTATTTGAGATTCCTTACCTAGAAGCAAAGGAGAGTATATATGTAGAAATACAAGCTCAAGCTCCTTCAATGGGTGAACTCCATGGCACCGAATGGTGGTCTTTGAAGTTTTGAGAAGATAGGAATGAAGAGCTTGATGAGACTAAAGAATGGTGGTGTTTGTTTTTATTTGGTTAAGTGAGCTAGAAATAACAAGAGATCAAAGGTGAGGTTTAATGGTGGTGGTGTGGTATTACCGTGGAAGAGAATGAAGAAGAGAGGTTGAAGAGAGTATGGAACCGTGTGAATGCAAGGAAGAAAGGAGAAATGAAAGTGAACTTACTTTTTGAAGATATTTGTAGTTATAAAGTAAAAAGTACTTTAATTAGTTATCTTTATTCACTTAATATGTTAACAAGAGAGTGGTGAGTCACCACACTTAAGAAAACCGGCCCCCCTTAGTACTTAGGGGTATTATAGTTTATTGTCAATTTAATTACTTATACAAACATATGTTACAAACTAGCTTATTAAAATCACTATTCATAAAAACAAGGCACTTAGAAGTGAAATTTTTGATTTCCATTGATATGACCTCCAAATGTGATACTATATAGTACACATATTAATTAAAGAGTAATGATGGACATTTAGCCATTCAAAAACTCATTTACAAGACAATTTTTCGAAAATGTGCTTTAAGACTCCTTAAAGCAATTTTGTGTTTTAACTTGTTTTCAAGCTTGGTTTTCTTTGGTAATTGGTTAATATGTTCATTAGTATATAAATAAGGTCTTGGAAGTTCATTAGGTCTTTACCCAAGCTTAGAGCACATTTGGTATTGACCTTAAAGCATTTTTGTGTTTTCTATCGTTTAGATTTGTTTACTAATGCTTCTAAGACTCTTTTTAGTCTTAATATACCATATTTAGGTGTTTAAAAAACATAACTAGGTTTGGGGTATTTCAAATTTATACCACACATTTTATATAATGTTACATATACTATATGTTATATCATTTTAACTTTATCATGAATATAACCTATGGTTTTATATTTCTAAAATCTCCGAACAGACCCCAAAAGGCTGTTCTAATTTATTTTTCATCACACTAACTTTCTATATTTACATTCTCACCACAAATTTCATAACATGTTACATATATCATATATTATAACATTTAAACCTTATAATAAAGTATAACCTATGATTTTAAATTATGGAAAAATACGAACAGACCCTATGGTTTGCTACAATTATTTTCTCACCCCTTATACTTTTCATTATTACAATCCGACCTAGTTTTATAATACATGCTTTTAATATCATTAAAACTATATATTATACACTTTTCTTAATACACCCCTTTTATATTATTCTTAAAAATTACCAAACTTTACCAATATGTTATAAAGTGTTATATTAACTATTCTAACCCCTATATTCTCGGTAATTACTATTCTTACCCCATAAATTTTGTAAATTTCATATTTAACTTATAATGTTATTATAAGTTCACAATTTAATTACTTATGTAATTAATTTTGGTCAAAGCACCTAATGTGGTCAAGGTTGACCCATAGGCTGCCGGTTTGACCATAGTCCACTTAAATTACAGTTTTGAACCAAACATTCTAAAAATTACATTTTGACCCTAAATTTTATTAAAACATTATAAAATTCATTTTAATAGCTTTTAAAGTATGGTTTTCGGCTATAACCTATAGTTAGCTCCCAAATTTACTTCAATTACAAACTAACCCCTAAATGTTTTCGATAATATGCAATTTAATTTCAAACTTCATTGAAATCTAATATACATAAAATCAAATGGCCTAAAGCATGGCCTTATTACAAACCTTAGCTTATAATATAAATTACATATAAATGTCATAAAAGACATAAACAACTCACGGCTTGGTATATATTCTTTTCCAGATAATTTATAAATTGCATTTTAACTATTTAATTAATTTCTTTGACATTATATGTCACATAAACATTAGGTTAACTTAACAAAAGTGTTATACAACATTTTAATATATAGTTTGGTCATAATAAGCCACTAATGTTCTCGGCTTTATTTTATAAGTAACAAAATTACATAAAAACTTTATATTATGCATGATTAGTATACTTACTTGATTTATAAGCAACAAACTTAACTAAGCTCACTCCAATGCTCACGGCTACATATATATATGTTTAAGTTAGTTTTTGGACATTTAATCACATATATACTTGATTAGTATATAATTTGGGTACTAAATTAACTTACCTTGATAAGTTTACTCCTAGATTTATTTTCCACAACATTAGGCAGAATACTCCAAGATTATGCAGCAACATTCGGCAGCATATATACAAGGAAAAATACTTGGGTTAGTTTTATGATATTAGGGTCATTAAGAGATTAATCAAGCTTAGTTTAGGCATGGATTTACCTTGGAACTAAAGGCTTATGAAGGATGTTTAACACCTGCATTTTGGAGCCAAACAAGGTGTTCAAAACACCATACAAACTAGCATGCAAAACCGGTTGAATCAAGAGGAAAAGATAGGTAGGAATCCTTACCGAAGCTAGTAAAGAAATGGTGTTCTTTGGCATGGATCTTGCTAGCTCTTCAAGGTATTGTTATGGTTACTGAATGAGCATCTAAGGATAAAGAAAATAAGCTAAGGAAATCACAAATCCTAACTGGAAATATGGAGAGAAAGGATTTACAAGTTTAATGCACATTTTACCTTATAAAACACTGAATCTTTGTTTCCCCTTCCTTTCTTATTTTTGAGTCGTGAAACCCCCTTTAATTTGAGCACAAATTCAAGCTAGAAGAGAAGATGGAAATGATACTTGGTTACACCATTGGAAAGAAGAAGAAAAAGGGGAAGAAAATGACATATACCATGGTAAATGATCTTACCTAGTTCAAGATGGGTTTCTCTTGGAAGTTTGGTATTGCTCACGTTAATGAAGGGATAGGGGAGCTTCAAGATCTGGAAGGAGACGGCTGGGAAGGGTGAAATGAGAGGAAAGAGAAAGAATTAGCTTATAAGGTAAGAATAACTTACTTTATGTAATAGTCTATAGTGAGTGATAGTTAGATATTTTTGAAGGTAGCTTAATGAAGAGGAAACCCCCTTATGCAGGCGACAACAAGTGGTCAAGGAATTAAATGTTGTTCAAGTACTATTCACAAATCAATGCATATGTTTCTGATTTTTTTTGAAAAACTTTGAATTAGACATTCCAATGTGGTACATTATGTCATATTAGTATAATTAGATGTTTAATAAATGTTTAATTAGTTAGGGGTATTTCAGGACCCTTAAGCATCTATCTTGGAAACTTCTTCATCTGATTAGGAAGCAAGTGCACTTGCGCTGGGTGGTAGCCGGAGATTTCAACCATATCTTGTTTGCCTCTGAGAAGATTGAGGGTAGAATTAGGCAAGAGGTTCATATGTCCCCTTTTAGAGATGTTATTGCAAAGTGTGATCTCCATGATATTGGATTCTTTGGAGAAAGTTTTACCCACACCATTTGTCAGGAAGGTGAGTTTGACTCTCATAGTAGATTGGATGGAGTCTTCTGCTCTTTGACGGGTTTAAATGTCTTTCCAAATATCTCTATGGAGCATTTGCCTCGTGAAGCCTTCGATCATTGTACTCTGTTTATTCGTCTTTTTGGTAAACACAAAATCCCGACATAAATCTTCAGATTTGAAAATGGGCGGTGCTTGGATTCCAAGTGTGCAGAGATAGTGACTAATGTGTGAAGTGCTCATAATCCTAATATCACTACTAGGTTGAGTCAGGGTGCTAGGAAGCTGAGTGTAACACCCCTACCGCTAATATTATCATTACTGTACAATTACTTACCTTCACAGCGGATACTCCTTACACAACGGCGGGTGTACAATGTCGTTAGTCACCCACGTGACTAACAAGGCGAGTTACAATACTACATACTATCGGTCTGATGAACATGAACATACCGAGTACTCTACACAATACAATACTTCCCATTGCATACTCATCCATGATCCAATTACAACTCCAATACATTACTATACCGAATATACTACAATCCTTAAAATTACCGATACAGTCTAAACATCCAAATTCTTACTATGTTAACACATACAATTTCCTTTACTCAACTACCCATGCTTATGTAGCAGACCCCGTCCTACTCTCTCGAACGGTGAACAGCTTCGGTACCTGCACACTAAAAAAAAAGGTCCCCCGAGGGGGTCAGCTTACGCTGCATATGAAATCCGCATATACCGCGTGCTAACCGCGGTACGCCGACTACTTTGGGTCTGATATACATGGAGTTCATTTTACATGCATACATACATACTCATACTACAACAATACAATCAAAGATACCTACATAAATGTACAAGTTCAATACTTACTAAGGAAGACAATTCAATAGTCAACCATTCGTCTTTATTATACATTCATTACTCTTCGTACTGTGTTCGATATTCGTTACTCTACTCATACTCACTCCTTACTCTTGCATACTTATCGCTCCATGTTCAATACCTTACTCGTACACGATCCTTACTCTGTACTCGTTACTACGCTGATGCATACTCACCACTCAATTCTCTACACTTACTCTTACATACTCGATACTCCATACTTACTCATACATACTCAATACTCAATACTTACTCATACATACTCAATACTCGGTACTCCTTACATACTCATACTTGCTTCTTACTCGATACTCATTACCTTACTCATACATACGCAATACTCATTACTTGGCCTCTGGGCGGAGTCATACTCAAGACTCGCCACCGGGCCTACAATACGAGGGCTATACGCTTAGCTCCTCAAATACTCGAATGTCCGTTCTACCGGGCTACATGAATTCCCAACACTCTTCTCTCAGAGCACAATACAACCTCATGGGTTAGCCTAGAAGTATCCCTCTCGATAACCTCTGTTAGCTTAGGGAATTACCACCATCTAGTATCCTCAGATTTAAGGGTTTCCCCAACATATCGAATACTCTCGTTCGGGGCATACTTACATCAGTCGGGTCCTCTCATAATGGGTCGACTAATTACTAAGGGGTTTGGAGATCCCTCATCATTCTTTACTACTCTCATGGTTCATGTTTTGCACCAAGATTAGTTCCTCTACTAGAGGTTACTTATATACTTCCACTACTGTTCGTTTGTGGATTACTCATTCCGTGTCTCCTACCGTTATCGGGAGGTTATTACTCCCGTACACTCTCTCACATTCTGGTGAGTTCATTGATTTACGTGATCGTTTATTGTTTCGTTGGTTTAGTGCGTTGCTACGGTTCCATTGGTTCACACATGACTCTTACCACGAGTCTATACACAATAAGACTCATCTATGAGTCGGTCTACGCACTAAGTGAGGCCACACAATCAATCAAGAAAAGTTAGCTCAATCAACATACAACAAGACATGCAACGAAAGGCAATAAACCGTGTTCATGCTTTAGTCTTGATTAGCCGGCATACAGCACACAAATCAACGTAACTCGGTTAGCATACGGGGCATGAGGAAATCATACCTTTCACCGGAGTTAGCTCTACCGTGTGTTCCCTTGTTTCCTTGGTTCACACATGTTCCACTGATAATGTTCCAACATTATTATTAATACTACATTCTTACGATACACAAATAATTACTACTCCCGTATTTACCCCGTTATCCCGGTGTACTTAATGTTCTCATATTCTCAACATACTTGATTACTTCTCATACTTGTTTTCCTACTCATATACTTACTTTCTTACCTTTACTACTTCATTTACAGTGTACTACTACATACATATGCATATATGTGTATAGGCATATATATATATATATATATACATATGATTATTATCATCAATAATAAAATATTTTTTTTTACTCGACCGGACTTGCGACCGACCTTGCAAGTCCGGTCCATTCCAGTTGCTACCAGTACGGGAAATTTTCTGGCCCGACCGAACTTGCAAGTCCAGTCGCAAGTTCGGTCCATTCCAGTAGCTTGCATTACAGGAATTTTTCTGGCTGACCGAACTTGCAAGTCCGGTCGCAAGTTCGGTCCATTCCAGAAAGTTTCTGACGGGAGAATTTTCTGGTCCGACCGAACTTGCATGTCCGGTCACAAGTCCGGTCGATTCCAGAAGGTTTCCCGTCTTTGTAAATCTGGGCTCGACCGAACTTGCAAGTCCGGTCGCAAGTCCGGTCCGGCCCAGTACTTCAGTTTTAAATTCTGTTTTCAGCTCTATACTTGCCCATTGTTTCCCCAATCTTCCTACATGTAATCCCGCATGTTTTAACACTACTTAGGCCCTCCAAATTGCCTTAATTCATCCACCGAGCCCATCACTAAATCCATCAAATAACTTACACAATTCCCTCACTTCTTTTCCAACACTTGTAACAGTTTTTGTTACGCTTATGCTACAGATTTTACAATTCAATTCTCCCATCCAATACTTTCTCAACCAATGCCATTCCTAGCATTCTAAATACCTCTCCTTACCATACCAATTCATTTCCAAGCCATTGTACTACCTATACCCAAGTTCTAACACTCATCTTACCAAGATCCTGCACATTAAATTCTCCCAACTTCTCCAATGTGTTCCTATACACTTTGCTACAGATTTTACACTCCTTATTCCTCATACTACAATTACCATTCCGTAGCTACTAAACATTCCTACTAATCCCAATACATATCTTGGTTCTCCCATTCACCAAGTCACTCCTTAATGCACAATTCCTACCAAAATTTTGCCATAACTCATCTACTTTCCTTACTTATCCACACACATCCTTTCTCATCAAGTTCATCCCTATTCTAGCCAAACCACGAGGGTTCTACCAGCACACATATTGAGCAATCTTAATACATCAATACCCATCAATCACAATACTAATACACATACCCATTTCACTTGGCTCCAAAGCCTTCAATTCAAATACTTGCACTTAAATACTCAAACTTCACAACTCTCAATACTAGTACGAGGTTTGGGTTCTTTAAGTATTTTACCCATTCCCATCACTCTAATGCAATTGAATTTACATTAGGAAGGAGCTCTTACCTTGAGCTTATACTTCATTCTTTCTTTTCCATTTCTTCTTCCCTCTTTCTTGCACAAATCGATCACATGGGGAATGGAGTTGCCAAACTCCATTCCCATCACCCAAAACACATCAAACAAGATTAATACACTAGCCCTCAGATTTATGCTAGTTCATTGAAGTGTTCAAAATACAAATTTCTAGGGTTTACCTTTGGAGTGCTTTAGGAGGGGTTTTAGCCCTTGGTTCAAGAAGGAGAATCCACCACCATGGCAGGTGAAATTGATGCTCAAAAGAAGAGAGAAAAACAAGGCATTACAAAGGGCTAAAATCGGTTTCCAAAGAGGGGGAGGAAACTTGAATCTTTTATGGAGATTTTTACCTTGTTGGAAAGAGGGAACTCCAAGCTTCACAATGGTGTGCTTTTCTCTTCAAATGGGGAAAACCATGGAGATGAAACTCATCCTTTTCGAATTTTGAAAAGATAGAAATGTAGAGGAGGATGAGGGGATTACAAATATGTAATTTATTTTACATTTGGAGCTCAAATGGAGCTAGAGTTGGAGGAAGAATGAAGAGAAGCCATGAATGTGGAGCTTCTCAAAATCGCCCAGCTCAAGGAGAGAGAGAGAGAGAGAAATCGATGGGGAAGGAAGAGAGGAGAGGAAAGAGAAGAGGAAGGAGGAAAGAGAGGAGAGAATAGGAGAGGGAAGGAGGAGAGAGGGTTGGGGGCTTGTCCTTTTATTCTACTTTTGCTTTTTGACTCATTATTTCTTTAGCTCGGTGTGTGTGTGAGAGGGGTTTATTTACCTGTTAAAACCGGCTCCCCATTTGTACCACTGTAATACTAGCTGGAGTTTTTCGTCTTTTACAGAAAACGCTCGTTATTTCACCGGTTTTGATACTATTCACTAACCGGGCCCGTTTTCCGGAATTTTCTCGTTTCTTTATTTTTATTGGTTATTAAGCTTCCATAAATGCTTAATAATTATTATTCAATGAATTATAATTTTTACGGGTCTGTTTGACCATTACAGTCACGCTTTTGGGTTTCCTCGAAAAACGTGCGCTAAAGCTCTTTTAGCGTTTTAATACATTCTTGGATCCGTTTTCTTCGGGAATCATTCCCGTATACTATTAGGCATGAATAAGCCTTAGGAATACTTACGATACTATAAACCGAGGTCTCGACCTCCTATGGTTATTTAACGCTCATTTTAGCGTTTTCCGCTTCCTAAGCGTTTTTCTCATTTCTTTTTGGATTTATTTTCTTTACCAAAATTACTTAGGCACTATTAGGCCCTTAAATACTATATTAGAATAATATAATCACCATATTTAAGTTTGGGGTATTTAATCTACCCCCCTTAAAGAACTTTGCCCTCAAAGTTGGTGAATCTAATACTGTTATTCGTACATACTCTATGCTAAGGTTATGACCTCTACACTATCTGTCAAACTCCAAATGTCTGACAGATGCATACTACGCATCCAAACAGCATGTCACTGCATGCATAGCAATCAAAAATATCCGTTTTACTCCTCCAAGGGGGTCCATCCGCAGACAATTAGGTACAATCCTCCCCCAATGGAGAGTGATCCCTCAGGTACCGGTCAGTTTGAACACTTACGCTTTCTGGTTCACGGCCGTCATGACTTGAGCACTTACGCTTTCTGGCTCTACGGTCCTTTGGTTCTGATCAAATTCATTTGCATATATAGAGATCCTCAGGCACTTACTCATACTTACTTACTCATACTTTACTCATACTTACTCATACTTACTCGGGACTACGCCGCCCCCAGTGCCTTTGGAAAAATACAAAACACACACTGTTACCGTACCATCGGTGTTGTAGTGGATTCAAAACTAATCAACACTCCCACCGACTCACAACTAGCTTCTCCTCCTATGGTTCGACCGGATACCCGTGCCTAGGCATGGAGGGTCCACTAGCGTCCATGGAAGCGGTTTTTAAAACCGATCCTCCTCTCGAGTTTGAAGAAAACGTTTGTACCAAATTAGTTTTGGAAATTGATTTTGAAAACCTTGCATACATCTCCCAATTTCAATTTATGATGATCATTCCTATTACTAGGTTATTATTGTGGCCACTTAGGGGAGCTTCCAGAGTCCTTCAACCCCAATGTGATCAGCATTGGTTTGAACTATCCTTCCACTCCAATTTGTGTTCGGCTTCCCTGATCGCTAGCAAATCAAGTTCCACTTCCCACCTCAATACAACAGACAGATTGTCAAACATTATTCGTTTCTATCTTTTTAATCTTGCTACTCATAATCATACACATACATTTCCCAATTTAGTGATTCACTACTTACTTACTAATCATCTCATCCATTATTACTAATCTTCTCCAACTACTATACTTAAGAAATCGTGGGTATACCATCCCATTAATTGCTAATCCAATTTATACTCAAAAATACATCGGTTGTACACCGATTCATACTCATTACATACGCGGTTGTATACCGATTTATACTCATTACATACATCGGTCCGTACCGATTTATAACTCCTCAAGTCTCCCATACATACTCATTCTTCATACTATTACCAATCGGGTTTCTCATTACCCTGGAGTTTCTCTACTCCTTTTCCTATACTGCTTCTCAAATAACCATGATTACACGATGAGTGAATACAACAAATGTTATGTAACATAAGTATCGATCATCCAAACAAATACTTTTGCGCTATGCGCATTGTAGTTTACGCACCTATCACGTGAAACATACATTTCGCGGTTTTCGCTCTACCCCCCTTAAAGGGATTACGCCCACGTAATCTACCATGTGTCAACATTGAACATTGGTCGAAGGCATTCAGCCGTCATGGAGTGGTTCGGTTTCCATGCGGTCTATTATACAATGTTCCTTGATCGACGGGTCTTAACCGTACTATCGGTTAGTCCCTGCATCAAGAATTTCCATCGGAGTTATTTAACTCTTAACCGGTTCGGTTCTAGCCTGAATGGCTTTAAGGCATTAACGATTAACCTTTTATTTACTAGGTGTACTTCACTTAGAATTATCTGGCCCACTAGCTTCTGCTGCGCGACCCTGATAACTTGGGTTATTTGCCCTTCTTGTTATCTTAAATGTGCTATACAACACCTTTTTTCCTTCTATTGCGGAAATAAGGTTTATTCACCAAGTGGGTATCTCTTACAGTGCTCGAATTCGGTGAGTTGTATATTCATAACCAGCTCTCTGGCAATGTACATACATACTTGTTGTGTTTGTAGTGATCTTTCACTTGGTTCCTCCGACTTATGTCGGTTGAGGTTAAGTCACTACTTAGTTGTAGTGCTTCCTCTATTGTTAGTAGCTTCTGAATTATACCAGTTTCTCTGGTTCATTACAAGTGTTCTTTACTTGTATGACCTTGCATTTTCAATGCGTCGGTCCTTGTGACTTTCTTAAGTCTCCTTTCGCTTTTATTCCAATGGAATTCACATCTTGTGATTGTTGGTGTGTTTCACACTCTCGTGCTCTTGGCCTTAGGCCGCACGGTTTGTTTCTAAGTTTGCTTGACTGGCTTATGCCATGACTGGTGAAAGGAGGGTTTACCATGATTTACATTTTCCATCTTCCTAGCTATCTCACTTGCATTAACTGCACAAGTGCAATACCAAAACACTCAGTCATACAGAGGCAGAGGCGTAAACTCTTGGCAGTAAGTCTTATGAGGTCGCATAGGATGATCGTTACTCTTTCTGGTGGTGCTTCATCATTTGGTGCAGACTTCTGGCTGTTGCCCGGTCTGTCTACCATCTTGTATTGGCAACTCCATAGTATTGGGTGATTATTCTCATACATTGGTCGCCTGATGCGCACCATGTTCTTACTGATTCTCTAGTATGGTTCATGGCATCCGCTGTGCTAGCTTCAGCTCACGCATTCCTGTCGCCTATACAATGGTTCCCCATGTATTTGGCAAACAGAATATGGTATTTTTTATTTTTCTGAGCTCCCCGAGCATCATTGGTTTTATAACCGGTTACTCCTTGGTCATCATCAATTGCTGTTGAAGCTTATTTCACATTGCCTGGCAATAATTGTATGCTCAAGCTTGACCACATTAGTAGTTCTGAAAGGGATATGTTTTCTGACAGTTATTGATGGTATCCCCTTTTTGGGATCCAAGCGTTCTCCGCTCTTGTGGTCTCGTATTATGAGGGGCGTCCTCATCCATCGGTTGTTACTCTTTTATCGGTGTCGTCCTTGACCACTTTCCATGTGGTCCACAACTGGTTTTGCAACCGTTGAACTCTGTAATGTAATAGTCTCATGGCGTACTAGTCATATTGCCTAGAGCTCTGCTCATCATAGGCTGTTCCAAAGTGGTTACTTCTCCATATGCCAAAGAATGGCTTAAGGTGATACTGGGCTCCATGATAAGATCATCGCATCACGCTTCCGTTCATTGGAGGCCCTTTTGTATTCTGGTGTTGATTGATACCATGTATTAATTTGGGGTATCCCCTGTCAAGTGGGATCCCTTCGGTGTTCTAACCGTATGTTCGTTCCAATTGTGGTGCTCTTATTACAACATTTTGTTCGACTGTTTTGACTTGGTACCCCTTTATGGATTGCTCCTGGGTATTATTGATTATACTATTGCATCTGATTGATGTTTATGAGTATGTTCAGTTGTCATCCTGCCTTGCGGTTCTGGATCTGAGTTATCCGTTGAGGATTATAGCGTCTCCCGTTCTTAGGGTAGACCATTGGTGTTTTTCCTTGTGTTATAACGGATTTGATATCCTTTCAGGTGATGAGCGGTATTTCTGGTACCTTATAACATCAACCTGTGTGTTTGTGATAGTTATTCTGGGAATTCCATCCCGTTCATTGGACACTGATGGCATTTGCCTTATTGTGCTCAGACTGGGTATTCTTTCCAGTCATCATGCTTTACTTTAATATATTCAAGACATACCCAATGTCTTTATTCAGTTTTTGGTGCTTCTCGCACTTTTAACTCTTAATCATCTTCCTGTAGTAGGTTCTTGACTTCTTAGCTTGTAAGCTTATCTGAGTTCTCTTTGCTCGTTTGAGGTATCCAACTGTTCTGTTTTGAATTTACTTATGGTCCGTAGAACAGAGTTGACTACTTCTCGTGTTTCGTACACCACATGTATACATACATGGGGTACCATGTTGGTACGTTACCACTTACCTAACTATATGTCAGGCCCGCAAGCTCCTTCGGAGTGCGATCATCCCACATCCCGTATTTGGGTACACTCGTAGTGTTTGTCACACGCCTAGGTGAAGTATTCTATTGTCAACTCCTCTTGTATCACTCTATGATACTCACCGTAATTCCGTCTGTTTGGTTTTTAAAAATCCAAGGTTTAAAAGAAGAGTCTGTGATTTTGGAAGGAAAATTTGGGTTTTGAAATAACAGTTCAGTGTTAAAAAGGAATTCTTCATGGCGTTGCCATGTTTGCGGTCTTGACCAAGTTCAGCTTCTTGCTGATTGGTATGTCCTCAATACAATGGTCGTGCCGTTAGGCCTTTCCGAGGTTTCATTATTTAAATACTTAGGATTGGTGATCCTATATTTGATCCATTCGTCGAGCGGTACTTTGACAAGTAATTGCAGGTTATTAAAAGTATTCCAACCGTCCTGTAGTTGCTGCACTTGCCCTAGGCAAGTGCGCGGGTAGGTTGTTTTTCGGTTAACGCATACCGGTGGCGGTATCGTTTCCATCCATAATTAGTGGTTTATTAGGTCTTCATTTGATCCTTTGATCTTGGTGATTGACCTCCTGAGTCGCTTCTCAGTGTACTTGACGTGGTTGTCGTCCATCCGGGTGTCTCACACCTTCAGTGTGGTTAACAAGACCTGTCTTATCCTTAGGAACCAGGTTGTGGTCCTATAGGTGTATGTGTTACGATTTCTTTCATAGTTATCTGAACTATGTTGTTCGGTTATTACAGCCTCTTGGCATGTAGGTTTGGTGTTAATCCAACCGCGACTAACTCCTTAGTCGGTTTGTATACCGTTGTTGGTACCATCTAAGATTACGGTCCGTAGACTCTCTTGTCTCGGCTTGTTACTCCATTTTCCTTGCTTCATGCACGACTGTGCTTCTCTTCTTGCTGGCCACACATGGTTCTCGCGACTGCGAAGCATGTCGCCCCATGGTGCCATAAATTCCATTATCCTTGTGCTTAGGATCTTCATTCCTCCGCCATTAAGTGCGGTCCTTGTCATTCAACGGGAACCGTCTTCGGGACTTCCAGTTCTTGGACTCTACCGTAAGACAGGTTCTTTTCTAATAAGGTTTATTTGCAACTGCCAGATCGGGTTACCCGAGTGTGAGAGGTCTTTCCATCTCTCTGGCGTTCTTGTCCCAACTTACAACGGGGGACGCGGAGGGCGGGTATGGTTACTGTAGGTATCCAGATCACACTGGAAATTCCTATCTAGCGTCCTCACAACTAGCACTCAACCCATAGCCCTAAGTCTCTACTTCCTAACTCGGTATTTACCTAAACTCGGTATTTCATCCATCAGAGCGATACTTCGCTCTGATACCACTTTTTGTAACACCCCTACCGCTAATACCGTCATTACTGTACAATACTTACCTTCGCAGCGGATATTACTTACACAACGGGGGTGTACAATGCCGTTAGTCACCCACGTGACTAACAAGGCGAGTTACAATACTACATACTATCGGTCTGATGAACATGAACATACCGAGTACTCTACACAATACAATACTTCCCATTGCATACTCATCCATAATCCAATTACAACTCCAATACATTACTATACCGAGTATACTACAATCCTTCAATTACCGATACAGTCTAAACATCCAAATTCTTACTACGTTAACACATACAATTCCCTTTACTCAACTACCCATGCTTATGTAGCAGTCCCCGTCCTACTCTCTCGAACGGTGTCAGCTTCGGTACCTGCACACTAAAAAGGTCCCCCGAGGGGGTCAGCTTACGCTGCATATGAAATCCGCATATACCGCGTGCTAACCGCGGTACGCCGACTACTTTGGGTCGGATATACATGGAGTTCATTTTACATGCATACATACATACTCATACTACAACAATACAATCAAAGATACCTACATAAATGTACAAGTTCAATACTTACTAAGGAAGACAATTCAATAGTCAACCATTCGTCTTTATTATACATTCATTACTCTTCGTACTGTGTTCGATATTCGTTACTCTACTCATACTCGCTCCTTACTCTTGCATACTCATCGCTCCATGTTCAATACCTTACTCGTACACGATCCTTACTCTGTACTCGTTACTACCTGTGCATACTCACCACTCAATTCTCTACACTTACTCTTACATACTCGATACTCCATACTTACTCATACATACTCAATACTCAATACTTACTCATACATACTCAATACTCGGTACTCCTTACATACTCATACTTGCTTCTTACTCGATACTCATTACCTTACTCATACATACGCAATACTCATTACTTTGGCCTCTGGGCGGAGTCATACTCAAGACTCGCCACCGGACCTACAATACGAGGGCTATACGCTTAGCTCCTCAAATACTCAAATGTCCGTTCTACCGGACTACACGAATTCCCAACACTCTTCTCTCAGAGCACAATACAACCTCATGGGTTAGCCTAGAAGTATCCTCTCGATAACCTCTGTTAGCTTAGGGAATTACCACCGTCTAGTATCCTCAGATTTAAGGGTTTCCCCAACATATCGAATACTCTCTCGTTCGGGGCATACTTACATCAGTCGGGTCCTCTCATAATGGGTCGACTAATTACTAAGGGGTTTGGAGATCCCTCATCATTCTTTACTACTCTCATGGTTCATGTTTTGCACCAAGATTAGTTCCTCTAATAGAGGTTACTTATATACTTCCACTACTGTTCGTTTGTGGATTACTCATTCCGTTTCTCCCACCGTTATCGGGAGGTTATTACTCCCGTACACTCTCTCACATTCTGGTGAGTTCATTGATTTACGTGATTTTGTTTTCGTTGGTTTAGTGCGTTGCTACGGTTCCATTGGTTCACACATGACTCTTACCACGAGTCTATACACAATAAGACTCATCTATGAGTCGGTCTACGCACTAAGTGAGGCCACCAATCAATCAAGAAAGTTAGCTCAATCAACATACAACAAGACATGCAACGAAAGGCAATAAACCGTGTTCATGCTTTAGTCTTGATTAGCCGGCATACAGCACAAATCAACGTAACTCGGTTAGCATACGGGGCATGAGGAAATCATACCTTCACGAGTAGCTCTACCGTGGTTCCCTTGTTCCTTGGTTCACACATGTTCACTGATAAGTTTCCAACATAGTATTAATACTACATTCTTACGATACACAAATAATTACTACTCCCGTACTTACCCCGTTATCCCGGTGTACTTAATGTTTCATACTCTCAACTTACTTGTTACTTTCATACTTGTTTTCCTACTCATATACTTACTTTCTTACCTTTACTACTTCATTACAGTGTACTACTACATATGCATATATGTGTATAGGCATATATATATATATATACATATGATATTAATCATATATAAAATTTTTTTTGACTCGACCGGACTTGCGACCGACCTTGCAAGTCCGGTCCATTCCAGTAGCTACCAGTACGGGAAATTTTCTGGCTCGACCGAACTTGCAAGTCCGGTCGCAAGTTCGGTCCATTCCAGTAGCTTGCATTACGGGAATTTTTCTGGCCGACCGAACTTGCAAGTCCGGTCGCAAGTTCGGTCCATTCCAGAAGGTTTCTGACGGGAGAATTTTCTGGTCCGACCGAACTTGCATGTCCGGTCGCAAGTCCGGTCGATTCCAGAAGGTTTCCCGTCTTTGTAAATCTGGGCTCGAACGAAGTTGCAAGTCCGGTCGCAAGTCGGTCCGGCCCAGTACTTCAGTTTTAAATTCTGTTTTCAGCTCTATACTTGCCCATTGTTTCCCCAATCTTCCTACATGTAATCCCGCATGTTTTGACACTACTTAGGCCCTCCAAATTGCCTTAATTCATCCACCAAGCCCATCACTAAATCCATCAAATAACTTACACAATTCCCTCACTTCTTTTCCAACACTTGTAACAGTTTTTGTTACGCTTATGCTACAGATTTTACAATTCAATTCTCCCATCCAATACTTTCTCAACCAATGCCATTCCTAGCATTCTAAATACCTCTCCTTACCATACCAATTCATTTCCAAGCCATTGTACTACCTATACCCAAGTTCTAACACTCATCTTACCAAGATCCTGCACATTAAATTCTCCCAACTTCTCCAATGTGTTCCTATACACTTTGCTACAGATTTTACACTCCTTATTCCTCATACTACAATTACCATTCCGTAGCTACTAAACATTCCTACTAATCCCAATACATATCTTGGTTCTCCCATTCACCAAGTCACTCCTTAATGCACAATTCCTACCAAAATTTTGCCATAACTCATCTACTTTCCTTACTTATCCACACACATCCTTTCTCATCAAGTTCATCCCTATTCTAGCCAAACCACGAGGGTTCTACCAGCACACATATTGAGCAATCTTAATACATCAATACCCATCAATCACAATACTAATACACATACCCATTTCACTTGGCTCCAAAGCCTTCAATTCAAATACTTGCACTTAAATACTCAAACTTCACAACTCTCAATACTAGTACGAGGTTTTGGGTTCTTTAAGTATTTTACCCATTCCCATCACTCTAATGCAATTGAATTTACATTAGGAAGGAGCTCTTACCTTGAGCTTATACTTCATTCTTTCTTTTCCATTTCTTCTTCCCTCTTTCTTGCACAAATCGATCACATGGGGAATGGAGTTGCCAAACTCCATTCCCATCACCCAAAACACATCAAACAAGTATAATTAATATACTAGCCCTCAGATTTATGCTAGTTCATTGAAGTGTTCAAAATACAAATTTCTAAGGGTTTACCTTTGGAGTGCTTTAGGAGAGGTTTTAGCCCTTGGTTCAAGAAGGAGAATCCACCACCATGGCTAGGTGAAATTGATGCTCAAAAGAAGAGAGAAAAACAAGGCATTACAAAGGGCTAAAAATCGGTTTCCAAAGAGGGTGGAGGAAACTTGAATCTTTTATGGAGATTTTTACCTTGTTGGAAAGAGGGAACTCCAAGCTTCACAATGGTGTGCTTTTCTCTTCAAATGGGGAAAACCCATGGAGATGAAACTCATCCTTTTCGAATTTTGAAAAGATAGAAATGTAGAGGAGGATGAGGGGATTACAAATATGTAATTTATTTTACATTTGGAGCTCAAATGGAGCTAGAGTTGGAGGAAGAATGAAGAGAAGCCATGGATGTGGAGCTTCTCAAAATCGCCCAGCTCAAGGAGGGAGAGAGAAATCGATGGGGAAGGAGAAGGAGAGGAAAGAGAAGAGGAGGAAAGAGAAATGAGAGAGGAGAGAGAGGGTGGGGTTGCTTTTGTCCTTTTATTCTACTTTTGCTTTTTGACTCATTATTTATTTAGCTAGTGTGTGTGTGTGAGAGGGGGTTTATTTACCTGTTAAAACCGGCCCCCACTGTAATACTAGCTGGAGCGTTTTTCGTCTTTTACAGAAAACGCTCGTTATTTCACCCGGTTTTGATACTATTCACTAACCGGGCCCGTTTTCCGGAATTTTCTCGTTTCTTTATTTTTATTGGTTATTAAGCTTCCATAAATGCTTAATAATTATTATTCAATGAATTATAATTTTTACGGGTCTGTTTGACCACTTACAGTCACGCTTTTGGGTTTCCTCGAAAAACGTGCGCTAAAGCTCTTTTAGCGTTTTAATACATTTCTTGGATCCGTTTTCTTCGGGAATCATTCCCGTATACTAATTAGGCATGAATAAGCCTTAAGAATACTTACGATACTATAACCGAGGTCTCGTACCTCCTATGGTTATTTAACGCTCATTTTAGCGTTTTCCGCTTCCTAAGCGTTTTTCTCATTTCTTTTTGGATTTTTTTCTTTACCAAAATTACTTAGGCACTATTAGGCCCTTAAATCTATATTAGAATAATATAATCACCATATTTAAGTTTGGGGTATTTCAATCTACCCCCCTTAAAGAACTTTGCCCTCAAAGTTGGTGAATCTAATACTGTTATTCGTACATATACTCTATGCTAAGGTTATGACCTCTACACATATCTTGTCAAACTCCAAATGTCTGACATGATGCATACTACGCATCCAAACAGCATGTCACTGCATGCATAGCAATCAAAAATATCCGTTTTACTCCTCTCTAAGGGGGTCCATCCGCAGACAATTAGGTACAATCCTCCCCCAATGGAGAGTGATCCCTCAGGTACCGGTCACGTTTGAACACTTACGCTTTCTGGTTCACGGCCGTCATGACTTGAGCACTTACGCTTTCTGGCTCTACGGTCCTTTGGTTCTGATCAAATTCATTTGCACATATAGAGATCCTCAGGCACTTACTCATACTTACTTACTCATACTTTACTCATACTTACTCATACTTACTCGGGACTACGCCGCCCCAGTGCCTTGGAAAAATACAAAACACACACTGTTACCGTACCATCGGTGTAGTGGTTTCAAAACTAATCAACACTCCCACCGACTCACAACTAGCTTCTCCTATGGTTTCGACCGGATACCCGTGCCTAGGCATGGAGGGTCCACTAGCGTCCATGGAAGCGGTTTTAAAACCGATCCTCCTTCTCGAGTTTGAAGAAAACGTTGTACCAAATTAGTTTTGGAAATTGATTTTGAAAACCTTGCATACATCTCCCAATTTCAATTTATGATGATCATTCCTATTACTAGTGTTATTATTGTGGCCACTTAGGGGAGCTTCCAGAGTCCTTCAACCCCAATGTGATCAGCATTGGTGTTGAACTATCCTTCCACTCCAATTTGTGTTCGGCTTCCCTTGATCGCTAGCAAATCAAGTTCCACTTCCCACCTCAATACAAACAGACAGATTGTCAAACATTATTCCGTTTTCTATCTTTTTAATCTTGCTACTCATAATCATACACATACATTTCCCAATTTATGTGATTCACTTACTTACTTACTAATCATCTCATCCATTATTACTACATCTTCTCCAACTACTATACTTAAGAAATTCGTGGGTATACCATCCCATTAATTTGCTATACTCCAATTTATACTCATAAAATACATCGGTTGTACACCGATTCATACTCATTACATACGTCGGTTGTATACCGATTTATACTCATTACATACATCGGTTCCGTACCGATTTATACTCCTCAAGTCTCCCATACATACTCATTCTTCATACTATTACCAATCGGGTTTCTCATTACCCTGGAGTTCTCTACCTTTTCCTATACTTGCTTCTCAAATAACCATGATTACACGATGAGTGAATACAAATGTTTATGTAACATAAGTATCGATCATCCAAAACAAATACTTTTGCGCTATGCGCATTGTAGTTTACGCACCTATCACGTGAAACATACATTTCGCGGTTTTCGCTCTACCCCCCTTAAAAGGGATTACGCCCACGTAATCTACCATGTGTCAACATTGAACATTGGTCGAAGGCATTCAGCCGTCATGGAGTGGTTCGGTTTCCATACGGTCTATTATACAATGTTCCTTGATCGACGGGTCTTAACCGTACTATCGGTTAGTCCCTGCATCAAGAATTTCCATCGGAGTTATTTAACTCTTAACCGGGTTCGGTTCTAGCCTGAATGGCTTTAAGGCATTAACGATTAACCTTTTATTTACTAGGTGTACTTCACTTAGAATTCTGGCCCACTAGCTTCTGCTGCGCGACCCTGATAACTTGGGTTATTTGCCCTTCTTGTTATCTTAAATGTGCTATACAACACCTTTTTTCCTTCTTATTGCGGAAATAAGGTTTATTCACCAAGTGTGGTATTCTCTTACAGTGCTCGAATTCGGTGAGTTGTATATTCATAACCAGCTCTCTGGCAATGTACATACATACTGTTGTGTTTGTAGTGATCTTTCACTTGGTTCCTCCGACTTATTGTCGGTTGAGGTTAAGTCACTACTTAGTTGTAGTGCTTCCTCTATTGTTAGTAGCTTCTGAATTATACCAGTTTCTCTGGTTCATTACAAGTGTTCTTTACTTGTATGACCATGCATTTTCAATGCGTCGGTCCTTGTGACTTTCTTAAGTCTCCTTTCGCTTTTATTCCAATGGAATTCACATCTTGTGATTGTTGGTGTGTTTCACACTCTTCGTGCTCTTTGGCCTTAGGCCGCACGGTTTGTTTCTAACCTTTTGCTTGACTGGCTTATGCCATGTTTACTGGTGAAAGGAGGGGTTTACCATGATTTACATTTTCCATCTTCCTAGCTATCTCACTTGATCATTAACTGCACAAGTGCAATACCAAAACACTCAGTCATACAGAGTGCAGAGGCGTAAACTTGGCAGTAAGTCTCTTATGAGGTCGCAATAGGACTGATCGTTACTCTTTCTGGTGGTGCTTCATCATTTGGTGCAGACTTCTGGCTTGTTGCCCGGTCTGTCTACCATCTTGTATTGGCAACTCCATAGTATTGGGTGATTATTCTCATACATTGGTCGCCTGATGCGCACCATGTTCTTACTGATTCTCTAGTATTGGTTCACATGGCATCCGCTGTGGCTAGCTTCAGCTCACGCATTCCTGTCGCCTATACAATGGTTCCCCATGTATTTGGCAAACACAGAATATGGTATTCTTTTATTTTTCTGAGCTCCCCGAGCATCATTGGTTTTATAACCGGTTACTCCTTGGTCATCATCAATTGCTGTTGAAGCTTATTTCACATTGCCTGGCAATAATTGTATGCTCAAGCTTGACCACATTAGTAGTTCTGAAAGGGATATGTTTTCTGACAGTTATTGATGGTATCCCCTTTTTGGGATCCAAGCGTTCTCCACTCTTGTGGTCTCGTATTATGAGGGGCGTCCTCATCCATCGGTTGTTACTCTTTTATCGGTGTCGTCCTTGACCACTTTCCATGTGGTCCACAACTGGTTTTGCAACCGTTGAACTCTGTAATGTAATAGTCTCATGGCGTACTAGTCATATTGCCTAGAGCTCTGCTCATCATAGGCTGTTCCAAAGTGGTTACTTCTCCATATGCCAAAGAATGGCTTAAGGTGATACTGGGCTCCATGATAAGATCATCGCATCACGCTTCCGTTCATTGGAGGCCCTTTTGTATTCTGGTGTTGATTGATACCATGTATTAATTTGGGGTATCCCTGTCAAGTGGGATCCCTTCGGTGTTCTAACCGTATGTTCGTTCCAATTGTGGGTGCTCTTATACAACATTTTGTTCGACTGTTTTGACTTGGTACCCCTTTATGGATTGCTCCTGGGTATTATTGATTATACTATTGCATCTGATTGATGTTTATGAGTATGTTCAGTTGTCATCCTGCCTTGCGGTTCTGGATCTGAGTTATCCGTTGAGGATTATAGCGTCTCCCGTTCTTAGGGTAGACCATTGGTGTTTTTCCTTGTGTTATAACGGATTTGATATCCTTTCAGGTGATGAGCGGTATTTCTGGTACCTTATAACATCAACCTGTGTGTTTGTGATAGTTATTCTGGGAATTCCCCCGTTCATTGGACACTGATGGCATTTGCCTTATTGTGCTCAGACTGGGTATTCTTTCCAGTCATCATGCTTTACTTTAATATATTCAAGACATACCAATGTCTTTATTCAGTTTTTGGGTTTCTCGCACTTTTAACTCTTAATCATCTTCCTGTAGTAGGTTCTTGACTTCTTAGCTTGTAAGCTTATCTGAGTTCTCTTTGCTCGTTTGAGGTATCCAACTGTTCTGTTTTGAATTTACTTATGGTCCGTAGAACAGAGTTGACTACTTCTCGTGTTTCGTACACCACATGTATACATACATGGGGTACCATGTTGGTACGTTACCACTTACCTAACTATATGTCAGGCCCGCAAGCTCCTTCGGAGTGCGATCATCCCACATCCCGTATTTGGGTACACTCGTAGTGTTTGTCACACGCCTAGGTGAAGTATTCTATTGTCAACTCCTCTTGTATCACTCTATGATACTCACCGTAATTCCGTCTGTTTGGTTTTTAAAAATCCAAGGTTTAAAAGAAGAGTCTGTGATTTTGGAAGGAAAATTTGGGTTTTGAAATAACAGTTCAGTGTTAAAAAGGAATTCTTCATGGCGTTGCCATGTTTGCGGTCTTGACCAAGTTCAGCTTCTTGCTGATTGGTATGTCCTCAATACAATGGTCGTGCCGTTAGGCCTTTCCGAGGTTTCATTATTTAAATACTTAGGATTGGTGATCCTATTTGATCCATTCGTCGAGCGGTACTTTGACAAGTAATTGCAGGTTATTAAAAGTATTCCAACCGTCCTGTAGTTGCTGCACTTGCCCTAGGCAAGTGCGCGGGTAGGTTGTTTTTCGGTTAACGCATACCGGTGGCGGTATCGTTTCCATCCATAATTAGTGGTTTATTAGGTCTTCATTTGATCCTTTGATCTTGGTGATTGACCTCCTGAGTCGCTTCTCAGTGTACTTGACGTGGTTGTCGTCCATCCGGGTGTCTCACCTTCAGTGTGGTTAACAAGACCTGTCTTATCCTTAGGAACCAGGTTGTGGTCCTATAGGTGTATGTGTTACGATTTCTTTCATAGTTATCTGAACTATGTTGTTCGGTTATTACAGC
Organism: Limonium bicolor; assembly: GCA_023374045.1. NCBI lineage: Eukaryota > Viridiplantae > Streptophyta > Magnoliopsida > Caryophyllales > Plumbaginaceae > Limonium > Limonium bicolor. The sequence continues at coordinate 90,705,372 of CM041778.1, forward strand.
CTCTTGGCATGTAGGTTTGGTGTTAATCCAACGCGACTAACTCCTTAGTCGGTTTGTATACCGTTGTTGGTACCATCTAAGATTACGGTCCGTAGACTCTCTTGTCTCGGCTTGTTACTCCATTTTCCTTGCTTCATTGCACGACTGTGCTTCTTTCTTGCTGGCCACACATGGTTCTCACGACTGCAAAGCATGTCGCCCCATGGTGCCATAAATTCCATTATCCTTGTGCTTAGGATCTTCATTCCTCCGCCATTAAGTGGGTCCTTGTCATTCAACGGGAACCGTCTTCGGGACTTCCAGTTCTTGGACTCTACCGTAAGACAGGTTCTTTTCTAATAAGGTTTATTTGCAACTGCCAGATCGGGTAATACCCGAGTGTGAGAGGTCTTTCCATCTCTCTGGCGTTCTTGCCCCAACTTACAAGGGGACGCGGAGGGCGGGTATGGTTACTGTAGGTATCCAGATCACACTGGAAATTCCTATCTAGCGTCCTCACATACTAGCACTCACCATAGCCCTAAGTCTCTACTTCCTAACTCGGTATTACCTAAACTCGGTATTTCATCCATTAGAGCGATACTTCGCTCTGATACCACTTTTTGTAACACCCCTACCGCTAATATATCATTACTGTACAATTACTTACCTTCACAGCGGATACTTCTTACACAACGGCGGGTGTACATACCGTTAGTCACCCACGTGACTAACAAGGCGAGTTACAATACATACTATCGTTCTGATGAACATGAACATACCGAGTACTCTACACAATACAATACTTCCCATTGCATACTCATCCATGATCCAATTACAACTCCAATACATTACTATACCGAGTATACTACAATCCTCAAAATTACGATACAGTCTAAACATCCAAATTCTTACTACGTTAACACATACAATTCCCTTTACTCAACTACCCATGCTTATGTAGCAGACCCCGTCCTACTCTCTCGAACGGTGAACAGCTTCGGTACCTGCACACTAAAAAAAAGGTCCCCCGAGGGGGTCAGCTTACGCTGCATATGAAATCCGCATATACCGAGTGCTAACCGCGGTACGCCGACTACTTTGGGTCGGATATACATGGAGTTCATTTTACATGCATACATACATACTCATACTACAACAATACAATCAAAGATACTACATAAATGTACAAGTTATAATACTTACTAAGGAAGACAATTCAATAGTCAACCATTCGTCTTATTATACATTCATACTCTTCGTACTGTGTTCGATATTCGTTACTCTACTCATACTCGCTCCTTACTCTTGCATACTTATCGCTCCATGTTCAATACCTTACTCGTACACGATCCTTACTCTGTACTCGTTACTACGCTGATGCATACTCACCACTCAATTCTCTACACTTACTCTTACATACTCGATACTCCATACTTACTCCATACTCAATACTCAATACTTACTCATACATACTCAATACTCGGTACTCCTTACATACTCATACTTGCTTCTTACTCGATACTCATTACCTTACTCATACATACGCAATACTCATTACTTGGCCTCTGGGCGGAGTCATACTCAAGACTCGCCACCGGGCCTACAATACGAGGGCTATACGCTTAGCTCCTCAAATACTCGAATGTCCGTTCTACCGGGCTACACGAATTCCCAACACTCTTCTCTCAGAGCACAATACAACCTCATGGGTTAGCCTAGAAGTATCCCTCTCGATAACCTCTGTTATCTTAGGGAATTACCACCATCTAGTATCCTCAGATTTAAGGGTTTCCCCAACATATCGAATACTCTCTCGTTCGGGGCATACTTACATCAGTCGGGTCCTCTCATAATGGGTCGACTAATTACTAAGGGGTTTGGAGATCCCTCATCATTCTTTACTACTCTCATGGTTCATGTTTTGCACCAAGATTAGTTCCTCTAATAGAGGTTACTTATATACTTCCACTATGTTCGTTTGTGGATTACTCATTCCGTTTCTCCTACCGTTATCGGGAGGTTATTACTCCCGTACACTCTCTCACATTCGGTGAGTTCATTGATTTACGTTATCGTTTATTGTTTCGTTGGTTTAGTGCGTTGCTACGGTTCCATTGGTTCACACATGACTCTTACCACGAGTCTATACACAATAAGACTCATCTATGAGTCGGTCTACGCACTAAGTGAGGCCACACAATCAATCAAGAAAGTTAGCTCAATCAACATACAACAAGACATGCAACGAAAGGCAATAAACCGTGTTCATGCTTTAGTCTTGATTAGCCGGCATACAGCACACAATCAACGTAACTCGGTTAGCATACGGGGCATGAGGAAATCATACCTTTCACCGGAGTTAGCTCTACCGTGTGTTCCCTTGTTTCCTTGGTTCACACATGTTCCACTGATAATGTTCCAACATTATATTAATACTACATTCTTACGATACACAAATAATTACTACTCCCGTTTACCCCGTTATCCCGGTGTACTTAATGTTCTCATACTCTCAACATACTTGATTACTTCTCATACTTGTTTTCCTACTCATATACTTACTTTCTTACCTTTACTACTTCATTTACAGTGTACTACTACATACATATGCATATATGTGTATAGGATATATATATATATATACATATGTATTATAATCATATAATAAAAATATTTTTTTTTTACTCGACCGGACTTGCGACCGACCTTGCAAGTCCGGTCCATTCCAGTGCTACCAGTACGGGAAATTTTCTGGCCCGACCGAACTTGCAAGTCCAGTCGCAAGTTCGGTCCATTCCAGTAGCTTGCATTACAGGAATTTTTCTGGCCGACCGAACTTGCAAGTCCGGTCGCAAGTTCGGTCCATTCCAGAAAGTTTCTGACGGGAGAATTTTCTGGTCCGACCGAACTTGCATGTCCGGTCACAAGTCCGGTCGATTCCAGAAGGTTTCCCGTCTTTGTAAATCTGGGCTCGACCGAACTTGCAAGTCCGGTCGCAAGTCCGGTCCGGCCCAGTACTTCAGTTTTAAATTCTGTTTTCAGCTCTATACTTGCCCATTGTTTCCCCAATCTTCCTACATGTAATCCCGCATGTTTTAACACTACTTAGGCCCTCCAAATTGCCTAATTCATCCACCAAGCCCATCACTAAATCCATCAAATAACTTACACAATTCCCTCACTTCTTTTCCAACACTTGTAACAGTTTTGTTACGCTTATGCTACAGATTTTACAATTCAATTCTCCCATCCAATACTTTCTCAACCAATGCCATTCCTAGCATTCTAAATACCTCTCCTTACCATACCAATTCATTTCCAAGCCATTGTACTACCTATACCCAAGTTCTAACACTCATCTTACCAAGATCCTGCACATTAAATTCTCCAACTTCTCCAATGTGTTCCTATACACTTTGCTACAGATTTTACACTCCTTATTCCTCATACTACAATTACCATTCCGTAGACTAAACATTCCTACTATCCCAATACATATCTTGGTTCTCCCATTCACCAAGTCATTCCTTAATGCAATTCCTACCAAAATTTTGCCATAACTCATCTACTTTCCTTACTTATCCACACACATCCTTTCTCATCAAGTTCATCCCTATTCTAGCCAAACCACGAGGGTTCTACCAGCACACATATGAGCAATCTTAATACATCAATACCCATCAATCACAATACTAATACACATACCCATTTCACTTGGCTCCAAAGCCTTCAATTCAAATACTTGCACTTAAATACTCAAACTTCACAACTCTCAATACTAGTACGAGGTTTTGGGTTTTAAGTATTTTACCCATTCCCATCACTCTAATGCAATTGAATTTACATTAGGAAGGAGCTCTTACCTTGAGCTTATACTTCATTCTTTCTTTTCCATTTCTTCTTCCCTCTTTCTTGCACAAATCGATCACATGGGGAATGGAGTTGCCAAACTCCATTCCCATCACCCAAAACACATCAAACAAGTATAATTAATATAGCCCTCAGATTTATGCTAGTTCATTGAAGTGTTCAAAATACAAATTTCTAGGGTTTACCTTTGGAGTGCTTTAGGAGGGGTTTTAGCCCTTGGTTCAAGAAGGAGAATCCACCACCATGGCTAGGTGAAATTGATGCTCAAAAGAAGAGAGAAAAACAAGGCATTACAAAGGGCTAAAAATCGGTTTCCAAAGAGGGTGGAGGAAACTTGAATCTTTTATGGAGATTTTTACCTTGTTGGAAAGAGGGAACTCCAAGCTTCACAATGGTGTGCTTTTCTCTTCAAATGGGGAAAACCCATGGAGATGAAACTCATCCTTTTCGAATTTTGAAAAGATAGAAATGTAGAGGAGGATGAGGGGATTACAAATATGTAATTTATTTTACATTTGGAGCTCAAATGGAGCTAGAGTTGGAGGAAGAATGAAGAGAAGCCATGGATGTGGAGCTTCTCAAAATCGCCCAGCTCAAGGAGGGAGAGAGAAATCGATGGGGAAGGAGAAGGAGAGGAAAGAGAAGGGAAGGAAAGAGAATGAGAGAGGAGAGAGAGGGTGGGGTTGCTTTTGTTTTATTCTACTTTTGCTTTTTGACTCATTATTTATTTAGCTAGTGTGGTGTGTGAGAGGGGGTTTATTTACCTGTTAAAACCGGCCCCCACTGTAATACTAGCTGGAGCGTTTTTCGTCTTTTACAGAAAACGCTCGTTATTTCACCCGGTTTTGATACTATTCACTAACCGGGCCCGTTTTCCGGAATTTTCTCGTTTCTTTATTTTTATTGGTTATTAAGCTTCCATAAATGCTTAATAATTATTCAATGAATTATAATTTTTACGGGTCTGTTTGACCACTTACAGTCACGCTTTTGGGTTTCCTCGAAAAACGTGCGCTAAAGCTCTTTTAGCGTTTTAATACATTTCTTGGATCCGTTTTCTTCGGGAATCATTCCCGTATACTAATTAGGCATGAATAAGCCTTAGGAATACTTACGATACTATAACCGAGGTCTCGTACCTCCTATGGTTATTTAACGCTCATTTTAGCGTTTTCCGCTTCCTAAGCGTTTTTCTCATTTCTTTTTGGATTTATTTTCTTTACCAAAATTACTTAGGCACTATTAGGCCCTTAAATACTATATTAGAATAATATATCACCATATTTAAGTTTGGGGTATTTCAATCTACCCCCCTTAAAGAACTTTGCCCTCAAAGTTGGTGAATCTAATACTGTTATTCGTACATATACTCTATGCTAAGGTTATGACCTCTACACATATCTTGTCAAACTCCAAATGTCTGACATGATGCATACTACGCATCCAAACAGCATGTCACTGCATGCATAGCAATCAAAAATATCCGTTTTACTCCTCTCTAAGGGGGTCCATCCGCAGACAATTAGGTACAATCCTCCCCCAATGGAGAGTGATCCCTCAGGTACCGGTCACGTTTGAACACTTACGCTTTCTGGTTCACGGCCGTCATGACTTGAGCACTTACGCTTTCTGGCTCTACGGTCCTTTGGTTCTGATCAAATTCATTTGCACATATAGAGATCCTCAGGCACTTACTCATACTTACTTACTCATACTTTACTCATACTTACTCATACTTAGGGACTACGCCGCCCCAGTGCCTTTGGAAAAATACAAAACACACACTGTTACCGTACCATCGGTGTAGTGGTTTCAAAACTAATCAACACCCACCGACTCACAACTAGCTTCTCCCTATGGTTTCGACCGGATACCCGTGCCTAGGCATGGAGGGTCCACTAGCGTCCATGGAAGCGGTTTTAAAACCGATCCTCCTTCTCGAGTTTGAAGAAAACGTTGTACCAAATTAGTTTTGGAAATTCATTTTGAAAACCTTGCATACATCTCCCAATTTCAATTTATGATGATCATTCCTATTACTAGTGTTATTATTGTGGCCACTTAGGGGAGCTTCCAGAGTCCTTCAACCCCAATGTGATCAGCATTGGTGTTGAACTATCCTTCCACTCCAATTTGTGTTCGGCTTCCCTTGATCGCTAGCAAATCAAGTTCCACTTCCCACCTCAATACAACAGACAGATTGTCAAACATTATTCGTTTTCTATCTTTTTAATCTTGCTACTCATAATCATACACATACATTTCCCAATTTATGTGATTCACTTACTTACTTACTAATCATTCATCCATTATTACTACATCTTCTCCAACTACTATACTTAAGAAATTCGTGGGTATACATCCCATTAATTTGCTATACTCCAATTTATACTCATAAAATACATCGGTTGTACACCGATTCATACTCATTACATACGTCGGGTTGTATACCGATTTATACTCATTACATACATCGGTTCCGTACCGATTTATACTCCTCAAGTCTCCCATACATACTCATTCTTCATACTATTACCAATCGGGTTTCTCATTACCCTGGAGTTCTCTACTCCTTTTCCTATACTTGCTTCTCAAATAACCATGATTACACGATGAGTGAATACAAATGTTTATGTAACATAAGTATCGATCATCCAAACAAATACTTTGCGCTATGCGCATTGTAGTTTACGCACTATCACGTGAAACATACATTTCGCGGTTTTCGCTCTACCCCCCTTAAAAGGGATTACGCCCACGTAATCTACCATGTGTCAACATTGAACATTGGTCGAAGGCATTCAGCCGTCATGGAGTGGTTCGGTTTCCATGCGGTCTATTATACAATGTTCCTTGATCGACGGGTCTTAACCGTACTATCGGTTAGTCCCTGCATCAAGAATTTCCATCGGAGTTATTTAACTCTTAACCGGGTTCGGTTCTAGCCTGAATGGCTTTAAGGCATTAACGATTAACCTTTTATTTACTAGGTGTACTTCACTTAGAATTCTGGCCCACTAGCTTCTGCTGCGCGACCCTGATAACTTGGGTTATTTGCCCTTCTTGTTATCTTAAATGTGCTATACAACACCTTTTTTCCTTCTTATTGCGGAAATAAGGTTTATTCACCAAGTGTGGTATTCTCTTACGTGCTCGAATTCGGTGAGTTGTATATTCATAACCAGCTCTTGGCAATGTATACATACTGTTGTGTTTGTAGTGATCTTTCACTTGGTTCCTCCGACTTATTGTCGGTTGAGGTTAAGTCACTACTTAGTTGTAGTGCTTCCTCTATTGTTAGTAGCTTCTGAATTATACCAGTTTCTCTGGTTCATTACAAGTGTTCTTTACTTGTATGACCTTGCATTTTCAATGCGTCGGTCCTTGTGACTTTCTTAAGTCTCCTTTCGCTTTTATTCCAATGGAATTCACATCTTGTGATTGTTGGTGTGTTTCACACTCTTCGTGCTCTTTGGCCTTAGGCCGCCGGTTTGTTTCTAAGCTTTTGCTTGACTGGCTTATGCCATGTTTACTGGTGAAAGGAGGGGTTTACCATGATTTACATTTTCCATCTTCCTAGCTATCTCACTTGATCATTAACTGCACAAGTGCAATACCAAAACACTCAGTCATACAGAGTGCAGAGGCGTAAACTCTTGGCAGTAAGTCTCTTATGAGGTCGCAATAGGACTGATCGTTACTCTTTCTGGTGGTGCTTCATCATTGGTGCAGACTTCTGGCTTGTTGCCCGGTCTGTCTACCATCTTGTATTGGCAACTCCATAGTATTGGGTGATTATTCTCATACATTGGTCGCCTGATGCGCACCATGTTCTTACTGATTCTCTAGTATTGGTTCACATGGCATCCGCTGTGCTAGCTTCAGCTCACGCATTCCTGTCGCCTATACAATGGTTCCCCATGTATTTGGCAAACACAGAATATGGTATTCTTTATTTTTCTGAGCTCCGAGCATCATTGGTTTTATAACGGTTACTCCTTGGTCATCATCAATTGCTGTTGAAGCTTATTTCACATTGCCTGGCAATAATTGTATGCTCAAGCTTGACCACATTAGTAGTTCTGAAAGGGATATGTTTTCTGACAGTTATTGATGGTATTTTGGGATCCAAGCGTTCTCGCTCTTGTGGTCTCGTATTATGAGGGGCGTCCTCATCCATCGGTTGTTACTCTTTTATCGTGTGTCGTCCTTGACCACTTTCCATGGGTCCACAACTGGTTTTGCAACCGTTGAACTCTGTAATGTAATAGTCTCATGGCGTACTAGTCATATTGCCTAGAGCTCTGTCATCATAGGTGTCCAAAGTGGTACTTCTCCATATGCCAAAGAAGGCTTAAGGTGATACTGGGCTCCATGATAAGATCACGCATCACGCTTCCGTTCATTGGAGGCCCTTTTGTATTCTGGTGTTGATTGATACCATGTATTAATTTGGGGTATCCATGTCAAGTGGGATCCCTTCGGTGTTCTAACGTTGTTCGTTCCAATTGTGGTGCTCTTATTACAAACATTTTGTTCGACTGTTTTTGACTGGTACCCCTTTATGGATTGCTCCTGGGTATATTGATTATATATTGCATCTGATTGATGTTTATGAGTATGTTCAGTTGTCATCCTGCTTGCGGTTCTGGATCTGAGTTATCCGTTGAGGATTATAGCGTCTCCGTTCTTAGGGTAGACCATTGGGTTTTCCTTGTGTATAACGGATTTGATATCCGGTCAGGGATGAGCGGATTTCTGGTACTTTATCACATCAACTGTGTGTTTGTGATAGTTATTCTGGGCATTCCATCCGTTCATTGGACACTGATGGCATTTTGCCTTATTGTGCTCCAGACGGGTATTCTTTCCAGTCATCATGCTTTACTTAATATATTCAAGACATACCCAATGTCTTTATCAGTTTTGTGTTTTCTCGCACTTTAACTCTTAATCATCTTCCTGTAGTAGGTTCTTGACTTTTAGCTTGTAGTTATCTGAGTTCTCTTTGCGTTTGAGGTATCCAACTGTTCTGTTTTGAATTTTACTTATGGTCCGTTTAGCACAGAGTTGAACTTCTCGTGTTCGTACACACATGTATACATAATGGGTACCATGTTGTACGTTACCACTTACCTAATATTGTCAGGCCCGCAAGCTCCTTCGGAGTGCGATCATCCACTCCGTATTTGGGTACACTCGTAGGTTGTCACACGCCTAGGTGAAGTATTCTATTGTCAACTCCTCTTGTATCACTCTATGATACTCACCGTAATTCCGTCGTTTGGTTTTTAAAAATCCAAGGTTTAAAAGAAGAGTCTGGATTTGAAGGAAATTTGGGTTTTGAAATAACAGTTCAGTGGTTAAAAAGGATTCTCATGGCGTTGCCATGTTTGCGGTCTTGACAAGTTCAGCTTTCTTGCGATGGTATGTCCTCAATACAATGGTCGTTGCCGTTAGGCCTTTCGAGGTTCATTATTTAAATACTTAGGATGGTGATCCTATATTGATCCATTCGTGCGAGCGAGGTACTTGACAAGTAATTGCAGGTTATTAAAAGTATTCCAACCGTCATGTAGTTGCTGCACTTGCCCTAGGCAAGTGCGCGGGTAGGTTGTTTTTCGGTTAACGCATACCGGTGGCGGTATCGTTTCCATCCATAATTAGTGGTTTTATTAGGTCTTCATTTGATCCTTTGATCTTGGTGATTGACCTCCTGAGTCGCTTCTCAGTGTACTTGACGTGGTTGTCGTCCATCCGGGTGTCTCACACCTTCAGTGTGGTTAACAAGACCTGTCTTATCCTTAGGAACCAGGTTGTGGTCCTATAGGTGTATGTGTTACGATTTCTTTCATAGTTATCTGAACTATGTTGTTCGGTTATTACAGCCTCTTGGCATGTAGGTTTGGTGTTAATCCAACCGCGACTAACTCCTTAGTCGGTTTGTATACCGTTGTTGGTACCATCTAAGATTACGGTCCGTAGACTCTCTTGTCTCGGCTTGTTACTCCATTTTCCTTGCTTCATTGCACGACTGTGCTTCTCTTCTTGCTGGCCACACATGGTTCTCACGACTGCAAAGCATGTCGCCCCATGGTGCCATAAATTCCATTATCCTTGTGCTTAGGATCTTCATTCCTCCGCCATTAAGTGCGGTCCTTGTCATTCAACGGGAACCGTCTTCGGGACTTCCAGTTCTTGGACTCTACCGTAAGACAGGTTCTTTTCTAATAAGGTTTATTTGCAACTGCCAGATCGGGTAATACCCGAGTGTGAGAGGTCTTTCCATCTCTCTGGCGTTCTTGCCCCAACTTACAACGGGGGACGCGGAGGGCGGGTATGGTTACTGTAGGTATCCAGATCACACTGGAAATTCCTATCTAGCGTCCTCACATACTAGCACTCAACCCATAGCCCTAAGTCTCTACTTCCTAACTCGGTATTTACCTAAACTCGGTATTTCATCCATTAGAGCGATACTTCGCTCTGATACCACTTTTTGTAACACCCCTACCGCTAATATTATCATTACTGTACAATTACTTACCTTCACAGCGGATACTTCTTACACAACGGCGGGTGTACAATACCGTTAGTCACCCACGTGACTAACAAGGCGAGTTACAATACTACATACTATCGTTCTGATGAACATGAACATACCGAGTACTCTACACAATACAATACTTCCCATTGCATACTCATCCATGATCCAATTACAACTCCAATACATTACTATACCGAGTATACTACAATCCTCAAAATTACCGATACAGTCTAAACATCCAAATTCTTACTACGTTAACACATACAATTCCCTTTACTCAACTACCCATGCTTATGTAGCAGACCCCGTCCTACTCTCTCGAACGGTGAACAGCTTCGGTACCTGCACACTAAAAAAAAAAGGTCCCCCGAGGGGGTCAGCTTACGCTGCATATGAAATCCGCATATACCGCGTGCTAACCGCGGTACGCCGACTACTTTGGGTCGGATATACATGGAGTTCATTTTACATGCATACATACATACTCATACTACAACAATACAATCAAAGATACCTACATAAATGTACAAGTTAAATACTTACTAAGGAAGACAATTCAATAGTCAACCATTCGTTTATTATACATTCATTACTCTTCGTACTGTGTTCGATATTCGTTACTCTACTCATACTCGCTCCTTACTCTTGCATACTTATCGCTCCATGTTCAATACCTTACTCGTACACGATCCTTACTCTGTACTCGTTACTACGCTGATGCATACTCACCACTCAATTCTCTACACTTACTCTTACATACTCGATACTCCATACTTACTCATACATACTCAATACTTACTCATACATACTCAATACTCGGTACTCCTTACATACTCATACTTGCTTCTTACTCGATACTCATTACCTTACTCATACATACGCAATACTCATTACTTGGCCTCTGGGCGGAGTCATACTCAAGACTCGCCACCGGCCTACAATACGAGGGCTATACGCTTAGCTCCTCAAATACTCGAATGTCCGTTCTACCGGGCTACACGAATTCCCAACACTCTTCTCTCAGAGCACAATACAACCTCATGGGTTAGCCTAGAAGTATCCCTCTCGATAACCTCTGTTATCTTAGGGAATTACCACCATCTAGTATCCTCAGATTTAAGGGTTTCCCCAACATATCGAATACTCTCTCGTTCGGGGCATACTTACATCAGTCGGGTCCTCTCATAATGGGTCGACTAATTACTAAGGGGTTTGGAGATCCCTCATCATTCTTTACTACTCTCATGGTTCATGTTTTGCACCAAGATTAGTTCCTCTAATAGAGGTTACTTATATACTTCCACTACTGTTCGTTTGTGGATTACTCATTCCGTTTCTCCTACCGTTATCGGGAGGTTATTACTCCCGTACACTCTCTCACATTCTGGTGAGTTCATTGATTTACGTGATCGTTTATTGTTTCGTTGGTTTAGTGCGTTGCTACGGTTCCATTGGTTCACACATGACTCTTACCACGAGTCTATACACAATAAGACTCATCTATGAGTCGGTCTACGCACTAATGAGGCCACACAATCAATCAAGAAAAGTTAGCTCAATCAACATACAACAAGACATGCAACGAAAGGCAATAAACCGTGTTCATGCTTTAGTCTTGATTAGCCGGCATACAGCACACAAATCAACGTAACTCGGTTAGCATACGGGGCATGAGGAAATCATACCTTTCACCGGAGTTAGCTCTACCGTGTGTTCCCTTGTTTCCTTGGTTCACACATGTTCCACTGATAATGTTCCAACATTATTATTAATACTACATTCTTACGATACACAAATAATTACTACTCCCGTATTTACCCCGTTATCCCGGTGTACTTAATGTTCTCATATTCTCAACATACTTGATTACTTCTCATACTTGTTTTCCTACTCATATACTTACTTTCTTACCTTTACTACTTCATTTACAGTGTACTACTACATACATATGCATATATGTGTATAGGCATATATATATATATATACATATGATTATTATAATCATATAATAAAAATATTTTTTTTTACTCGACCGGACTTGCGACCGACCTTGCAAGTCCGGTCCATTCCAGTGCTACCAGTACGGGAAATTTTCTGGCCCGACCGAACTTGCAAGTCCAGTCGCAAGTTCGGTCCATTCCAGTAGCTTGCATTAGGAATTTTTCTGGCCGACCGAACTTGCAAGTCCGGTCGCAAGTTCGGTCCATTCCAGAAAGTTTCTGACGGGAGAATTTTCTGGTCCGACCGAACTTGCATGTCCGGTCAAGTCCGGTCGATTCCAGAAGGTTTCCCGTCTTTGTAAATCTGGGCTCGACCGAACTTGCAAGTCCGGTCGCAAGTCCGGTCCGGCCCAGTACTTCAGTTTTAAATTCTGTTTTCAGCTCTATACTTGCCCATTGTTTCCCCAATCTTCCTACATGTAATCCCGCATGTTTTACACTACTTAGGCCCTCCAAATTGCCTTAATTCATCCACCAAGCCCATCACTAAATCCATCAAAACTTACACAATTCCCTCACTTCTTTTCCAACACTTGTAACAGTTTTTGTTACGCTTATGCTACAGATTTTACAATTCAATTCTCCCATCCAATACTTTCTCAACCAATGCCATTCCTAGCATTCTAAATACCTCTCCTTACCATACCAATTCATTTCCAAGCCATTGTACTACCTATACCCAAGTTCTAACACTCATCTTACCAAGATCCTGCACATTAAATTCTCCCAACTTCTCCAATGTGTTCCTATACACTTTGCTACAGATTTTACACTCCTTATTCCTCATACTACAATTACCATTCCGTAGCTACTAAACATTCCTACTAATCCCAATACATATCTTGGTTCTCCCATTCACCAAGTCACCTTAATGCACAATTCCTACCAAAATTTTGCCATAACTCATCTACTTTCCTTACTTATCCACACACATCCTTTCTCATCAAGTTCATCCCTATTCTAGCCAAACCACGAGGGTTCTACCAGCACACATATTGAGCAATCTTAATACATCAATACCCATCAATCACAATACTAATACACATACCCATTTCACTTGGCTCCAAAGCCTTCAATTCAAATACTTGCACTTAAATACTCAAACTTCACAACTCTCAATACTAGTACGAGGTTTTGGGTTCTTTAAGTATTTTACACATTCCCATCACTCTAATGCAATTGAATTTACATTAGCAAGGAGCTCTTACCTTGAGCTTATACTTCATTCTTTCTTTTCCATTTCTTCTTCCCTCTTTCTTGCACAAATCGATCACATGGGGAATGGAGTTGCCAAACTCCATTCCCATCACCCAAAACACATCAAACAAGTATAATTAATATACTAGCCCTCAGATTTATGCTAGTTCATTGAAGTGTTCAAAATACAAATTTCTAAGGTTTACCTTTGGAGTGCTTTAGGAGGGGTTTTAGCCCTTGGTTCAAGAAGGAGAATGCACCACCATGGCTAGGTGAAATTGATGCTCAAAAGAAGAGAGAAAAACAAGGCATTACAAAGGGCTAAAAATCGGTTTCCAAAGAGGGTGGAGGAAACTTGAATCTTTTATGGAGATTTTTACCTTGTTGGAAAGAGGGAACTCCAAGCTTCACAATGGTGTGCTTTTCTCTTCAAATGGGGAAAACCCATGGAGATGAAACTCATCCTTTTCGAATTTTGAAAAGATAGAAATGTAGAGGAGGGATGAGGGGATTACAAATATGTAATTTATTTTACATTTGGAGCTCAAATGGAGCTAGAGTTGGAGGAAGAATGAAGAGAAGCCATGGATGTGGAGCTTCTCAAAATCGCCCAGCTCAAGGAGGGAGAGAGAAATCGATGGGGAAGGAGAAGGAGAGGAAAGAGAAGGGAGGAAAGAGAAATGAGAGAGGAGAGAGAGGGTGGGGTTGCTTTTGTCCTTTTATTCTACTTTTGCTTTTTGACTCATTATTTATTTAGCTAGTGTGTGTGTGTGAGAGGGGGTTTATTTACCTGTTAAAACCGGCCCCCACTGTAATACTAGGAGCGTTTTTCGTCTTTTACAGAAAACGCTCGTTATTTCACCCGGTTTGATACTATTCACTAACCGGGCCCGTTTCCGGAATTTTCTCGTTTCTTTATTTTTATTGGTTATTAAGCTTCCATAAATGCTTAATAATTATTATTCAATGAATTATAATTTTTACGGGTCTGTTTGACCACTACAGTCACGCTTTTGGGTTTCCTCGAAAAACGTGCGCTAAAGCTCTTTTAGCGTTTTAATACATTCTTGGATCCGTTTTCTTCGGGAATCATTCCCGTATACTAATTAGGCATGAATAAGCCTTAGGAATACTTACGATACTATAACCGAGGTCTCGTACCTCCTATGGTTATTTAACGCTCATTTTAGCGTTTTCCGCTTCCTAAGCGTTTTTCTCATTTCTTTTTGGATTTATTTTCTTTACCAAAATTACTTAGGCACTATTAGGCCCTTAAATACTATATTAGAATAATATAATCACCATATTTAAGTTTGGGGTATTTCAATCTACCCCCCTTAAAGAACTTTGCCCTCAAAGTTGGTGAATCTAATACTGTTATTCGTACATAACTCTATGCTAAGGTTATGACCTCTACACATATCTTGTCAAACTCCAAATGTCTGACATGATGCATACTACGCATCCAAACAGCATGTCACTGCATGCATAGCAATCAAAAATATCCGTTTTACTCCTCTCTAAGGGGGTCCATCCGCAGACAATTAGGTACAATCCTCCCCCAATGGAGAGTGATCCCTCAGGTACCGGTCACGTTTGAACACTTACGCTTTCTGGTTCACGGCCGTCATGACTTGAGCACTTACGCTTTCTGGCTCTACGGTCCTTTGGTTCTGATCAAATTCATTTGCACATATAGAGATCCTCAGGCACTTACTCATACTTACTTACTCATACTTTACTCATACTTACTCATACTTACTCGGGACTACGCCGCCCCAGTGCCTTTGGAAAATACAAAACACACACTGTTACCGTACCATCGGTGTAGTGGTTTCAAAACTAATCAACACTCCCACCGACTCACAACTAGCTTCTCCTCCTATGGTTTCGACCGGATACCCGTGCCTAGGCATGGAGGGTCCACTAGCGTCCATGGAAGCGGTTTTAAAACCGATCCTCCTTCTCGAGTTTGAAGAAAACGTTGTACCAAATTAGTTTTGGAAATTAATTTTGAAAACCTTGCATACATCTCCCAATTTCAATTTATGATGATCATTCCTATTACTAGTGTTATTATTGTGGCCACTTAGGGGAGCTTCAGGTCTTCCAATGTGATCCTTCACCCCACCCCATGGACAGCATTGGTGTTGAACATCCTTCCACTCCAATTTGTGTTCGGCTTCCCTTGATCGCTAGCAATCAAGTTCCACTTCCCACCTCAATACAAACAGACAGATTGTCAAACATTATTCCGTTTTCTATCTTTTTAATCTTGCTACTCATAATCATACACATACATTTCCCAATTTATGTGATTCACTACTTACTTACATCATCTCATCCATTATTACTTCATCTTCTCCAACTACTATACTTAAGAAATTCGTGGGTATACCATCCCATTAATTGCTATACTCCAATTTATACTCATAAAATACATCGGTTGTACACCGATTCATACTCATTACATACGTCGGTTGTATACCGATTTATACTCATTACATACATCGGTTCCGTACCGATTTATACTCCTCAAGTCTCCCATACATACTCATTCTTCATACTATTACCAATCGGGTTTCTCATTACCCTGGAGTTTCTCTACTCCTTTTCCTATACTTACTTCCCAAATAACCATGATTACACGATGAGTGAATACAAATGTTTATGTAACATAAGTATCGATCATCCAAAACAAATACTTTTGCGCTATGCGCATTGTAGTTTACGCACCTATCACGTGAAACATACATTTCGCGGTTTTCGCTCTACCCCCCTTAAAAGGGATTACACCCACGTAATCTACCATGTGTCAACATTGAACATTGGTCGAAGGCATTCAGCCGTCATGGAGTGGTTCGGTTTCCATGCGGTCTATTATACAATGTTCCTTGATCGACGGGTCTTAACCGTACTATCGGTTAGTCCCTGCATCAAGAATTTCCATCGGAGTTATTTAACTCTTAACCGGGTTCGGTTCTAGCCTGAATGGCTTTAAGGCATTAACGATTAACCTTTTATTTACTAGGTGTACTTCACTTAGAATTCTGGCCCACTAGCTTCTGCTGCGCGACCCTGATAACTTGGGTTATTTGCCCTTCTTGTTATCTTAAATGTGCTATACAACACCTTTTTTCCTTCTTATTGCGGAAATAAGGTTTATTCACCAAGTGTGGTATTCTCTTACCGTGCTCAAATTCGGTGAGTTGTATATTCATAACCAGCTCTCTGGCAATGTATATACATACTGTTGTGTTTGTAGTGATCTTTCACTTGGTTCCTCCGACTTATTGTCGGTTGAGGTTAAGTCACTACTTAGTTGTAGTGCTTCCTCTATTGTTAGTAGCTTCTGAATTACACCAGTTTCTCTGGTTCATTACAAGTGTTCTTTACTTGTATGACCTTGCATTTTCAATGCGTCGGTCCTTGTGACTTTCTTAAGTCTCCTTTCGCTTTTATTCCAATGGAATTCACATCTTGTGATTGTTGGTGTGTTTCACACTCTTCGTGCTCTTTGGCCTTAGGCCGCACGGTTTGTTTCTAAGCTTTTGCTTGACTGGCTTATGCCATGTTTACTGGTGAAAGGAGGGGTTTACCATGATTTACATTTCCATCTTCCTAGCTATCTCACTTGATCATTAACTGCACAAGTGCAATACCAAAACACTCAGTCATACAGAGTGCAGAGGCGTAAACTCTTGGCAGTAAGTCTCTTATGAGGTCGCAATAGGACTGATCGTTACTCTTTCTGGTGGTGCTTCATCATTTGGTGCAGACTTCTGGCTTGTTGCCCGGTCTGTCTACCATCTTGTATTGGCAACTCCATAGTATTGGGTGATTATTCTCATACATTGGTCGCCTGATGCGCACCATGTTCTTACTGATTCTCTAGTATTGGTTCACATGGCATCCGCTGTTGCTAGCTTCAGCTCACGCATTCCTGTCGCCTATACAATGGTTCCCCATGTATTTGGCAAACACAGAATATGGTATTCTTTTATTTTTTTGAGCTCCCCGAGCATCATTGGTTTTATAACCGGTTACTCCTTGGTCGTCATCAATTGCTGTTGAAGCTTATTTCACATTGCCTGGCAATAATTGTATTCTCAAGCTTGACCACATTAGTAGTTCTGAAAGGGATATGTTTTCCGACAGTTATTGATGGTATCCCCTTTTTGGGATCCAAGCGTTCTCCGCTCTTGTGGTCTCGTATTATGAGGGGCGTCCTATCCATCGGTTGTTACTCTTTTATCGGTGTCGTCCTTGACCACTTTCCATGTGGTCCACAACTGGTTTTGCAACCGTTGAACTCTGTAATGTAATAGTCTCATGGCGTACTAGTCATATTGCCTAGAGCTCTGCTCATCACACTACTAGAAAACAACAGTTTACCTACGGAAATTACCTACGGAAAATATTCCGTAGGTAATTACCGACGGAATACCTACGGTTTATAATACCAACCCTTGGTTAAGTAATTACCGTCAAATTACCGACGGAATACCTACTGCATATTTACCGACGGAATTTTCTGTAGGTAACTTTGTAGGAAAAAGTGCGGGGACACGGCTCATGATGGCGCCAATATTACCAACACAATACCTACGGATTTATTCCGTAGGTAATTAGGCAGAATATGGAACATCATTTACCGATGAAATTCCGTCGGCAATTTCTAAATCACAACTGGGCGTCTTTACCACTTAAACGCGTCATTTCGTAAGCATATATACCGACGGAAGAAATCCGTAGGTAATTCGGGAACAACTTTACCGTCTTTGTAAACATGGTTACCGACGGAATTTTCCGTCGGTAAAAACTGCTACAAGATTACCTACGGACAGAATCCGTCGGTAATGACTATGTATATATATATAAGAACGGGCAAGATTATTTACAGAATCAAACGGTAGTTTTTGGAAATGGACACCGACGGAATAAGCCGTCGGGAATATTATTAGCTCAACGATATCGTTTTATTTATATAGATACCGACAGATGAATCCGTCGGTAAGATTGGCAAAATTAAAACACAGCGCGGTTGGTCTTTTTTCCTCTGTGTCTGCTTTCCTTTTTTTATCATTCAGAACTTCCTTTTGAATTAGTCCATCGTTCTCTCGCAAAGGCGCCGATCCATTGAAGAGCACCATCTTTCTCTCACGTTTCTGGTCCATTGAGTAGCTTTGTTTCTCTTGTGCTGGGTATCCATTGAAGAACTCAGAGTCTATTGTTGCATCTCTCGTTCGTACACAAAGTGAAGAGGGGCTGGAATCGTAGGGGTTTGAAATCGAAGGTGCTAAAACCGTAATATACTCAGAACTTTTCTTATTCTCTGGCAACTACAACATTTGACGTTATGTAATTCTTCTATCACATCTCATACGATAATTAGGGTTCTTATTCTCCGTTGTCTCTCTGCTTGAGTCGGACAAAAGAGGGTCGCAAATCCAGTTTGCAACCAACCCGAGAGTAGTTCACATGTGTATTTGAGGATTTTGGAGGTCTTGTTGTCGTCTTCAAAATTCATGATCCCAGGTATGTTTCTCTATCCTTTTTGGTGTTGATTATGCTCTGCAAGGTTCATAGCAAATCTAAAATCTGGCCAACAAATTTCAATTTGTTTCTAGTTTTTTTTTCACAATTTTGGTGTCGAGCATCCAATTGTATGAGAGGTTTCTCTGTGTACACGTTGTAGGTGAGTTATTCAGAGTGCCAATGGAGAATTGTTCGAACCACCTTGAATGAGATAAGTGAACTGGAGAAGAAAGTCAAGCCCATTGTTGTAGCCCTAGTGGGTACTCAAGCCTCTGACTCTCGCCCTCAATCCCCTAACGAGTCCAAAATCCAACAACTTACAGAGGTAATGATATTCCTATGTCATTCGGGGTTCTTTATGTGGTAAAGGAGTTCCATTTATGCTTATTAATTGAAATCAGATACTGGTTTCGATCTTCTTATTTCTATGATTTATGCTTATTACTCGTTACAAAAATAAGAATTTAGAACCAAGCGCAGCGCGCAATAGCTTATTAATAACTAGTCTGCTAGTATTAAAACTGGGAGAATTATACAAACAGTTCAAAATTGATATCCTGGATGATGATAATAATGATGTTAATATTATTGTTGATGGCTCTTTTTGTTAATCTGCTCTCTTCTTCTGGTAGCAAAGATGTCACCATGTCTCATTATCCAGAACCTCTCTATTTTCCACTTGCTTTCCTGGTAATGTACCTGCTATTAACGCCCACTTGATGCAGCGGTCTGCACATGATTGACCTCTGTTTCGTATAGATCGATTCTTTCTTAATAATTTGTTGTACTTACTGTACTTCTCTCTATATGACCACTTCTGCTAGTGCTACTATTTTTCGTGATATTTTTCTTGGTTTGTTACCTCTATGTTACCACTTCTGTTACTACTGCTGTGATAACTTTAAATCTGGATTTTGCCTGGCTTTTGAGCAGTTCCTATGTAGTGTTTCTGTGCTATAATAATGGTCAATGTTTGTCTTATTGCTGCTGCTACTAACATTTGTTTCTGAGCTATAATAATGGTCTGATTTTTGCTATTGCTATAAGCGCTTGTTTCAACAGTTAATTTGGCCATGATTAATGATTCATGTGCTTCTGTTTTCTTCTGTTTTTTCAAAAGCTACTCCCTATATCTTGGATGCACAAAACCAAGATGGCTCATGGTAACAACGTTTACACATTGCTCAGAATCTTCATTTCCACCATTAATATATGTATAGTGGAAGTCTAGTTGTTTTTTCACAAATTTCAGCGGCAAATAGAAACTAGACTGCATCTTGATATAATATGCAAAACTGATATATAATATGCAAAACTAGAAATTTTGGGAGTCAATTTAGCGTCTTTCTTATATATTGATTGTAAACTGACTTATTCTGATAAGAGGCTGATGAAGTTTGTTGTTTTCTTATAGATTCCACGTCAAGGCAATTAGCAAATCAAGTTTTTTCCAAACCAGGATAGATTTCATGACTCTGTGAACTAGCCAGAAGCAGATATAAGTTCATCAGGTAATAAAAGCGGCCTTCTAGTAGTAACAATAACAAATGAAATGATATGATTCTTCCTGTAACAAATTCTATGCCTTGTGAATTGTTTGCCATCAATTAGTCACACTAGCTTTGTCTTCATCAACTCTTATTAAGCTCCGAGCAATGCATTGCTCCTGATTGTTGTTCACTCATGATAGCTAGTATAATTTGGCTTTTGTTGTTTGGATCAAAGCCATCAATTATGGGTCTGATGCCATAATTCCTATCCTAAAGCATCAAAGCAAGTTAGAAAAAAAAGGATAAGCATAGGAGTATTCTGTAAAAAAAAATTCAAGCCAAAATGTTCAAATCGATCGTTAAGATGGAATGTAATCATTTGAATAAAATAGTTTATTTCTTACTGAAACACTACTACACTAGCTAGTAATAGACAGAGAGATAAAGAGAGTTACATGAGTGTTGATGTCTGCTGCTCTATCACGTATTATATAGTAGTCGAGCTGTTTGTCTATAGGCCGCCTGTTGCTGCATCCGGAATGATTACTTTTTTGCACTTTCAGGTATAAAGTTTGAGGTTCTTTTTGGAAAACTGCTACCCGAATGGGACATAATTGTTGCTTGTCTTGACTTTAAGTAAGTAAACTTAACTTCCATGATTCTAACTTTTGTTTAGAAATTATGTGGTTCATGCTCGTTGAAAGCGGACATTTTTTGATTTATTGCCTCTAATTTCCTGCTTCTATTACTGTGACTATGATCACTTCAAATCTGGATTTTGCCTGGCTTTTCAGCACTGACTATGCGTAGTTCATGAGTTATGATAATGGTCAATGTTTGCCTGATTAATGCTGCTACAAACGTTTATTTTAGCAGTTCCTCATCCATGATCAACGCTCCATTTTGGTTCAGTTCTTATCTCTGGTTAAAGCTTCGATAGGCGCATGAATGAATCTGATTTTTACGTGGCTTGTTTAGCTTTGTTTAGTTCTGTTCCTAATACATAAAAATGGTAGAAAACATGCTTGAAGTGCTTCTATTTTGGCTGCTTGAATAATGCAAAGTTTACAACCATTCAAAACTTGTATGTATATATTCTATTAAAGTGATGTGTCAATTTGATAGCTTAAACTCTACCATAAGATTTTAGCTGGTTTCTGATGAGTTTAAATGGAGGGAAATGATATATTTTAGAGGTCTTAATTGCTGAATCTATTTCTTCTTGCGCTTTCTGAATTTACAGGACGGTGGAAAGAGAAGGAAGCGTCAGAGTTGGTGTGTTCAGGGAATCAACAATTGCTTGAGCCCTAAGATACCGCTGCTAATTAATAAATGAAGGGTATTTTTTAAGACGAAAGAAAGGAGTGTGCGTGAGATGCTTTGTAGGAGAAAGGACTGCAGTGCATAAACAAGTAACCTAACTCTTGTACTACTACTATTTCTGCATAGACATTAAACAAACAACCGCCTTGTTCTGAAGAAGATGACTTCACGGACATGGAGGAGGAGAGGAGACACTAGACACGTATTTAAATTTTTACTAGTATGTTCTACTATTTTTATATTTACGATGTAAAATATTGGTTGTTGGATTTATAATATGAATTTGACATGTATTAGTTCTTTTAATTTTGTGAAATTTAATATTTCGAATGTTATGCTTTATAATATAGTTTAGTTTATCAAACATTTCAAATTTTATAGTTTAATATTTAAATCTGACAAATTGAAATTAATTCACATATAAATTAAATATGATCAGATAAATGTAAAATAAAATTTAGTTTAAAATACCTACGGATTACCTACAGAAAGTTTATAAAAATGGCTAGTGTAAAGTTCGTAGGTAATTCGTAGGTAATACTTTACCTACGGAATGCCTACGATAATGTGAATGTTTGGGAAACGTTGGCGTGGCATCGGATTGCCGACGGAATTTCCGTAGGTAATTTACCTACGGGCAGTTCCGTAGGTAATCCATCGGTACTAGTCTCTGAGATTTCCGTAGGTAATCCGTAGGTAATTTACCGACGGACTTTTTTTCCGTCGGTAATTAAGTTACCGACCATTCGAATACCGACGGAAGATTTGAGGGATATTTTGTCGGTAATCCGTCGGTAAATTTGATTACCTACGGATTACCTACGGAATTTGCCGTAGGTAAATCCGTTTTTCCTAGTAGTGTCATAGGCTGTTCCAAAGTGGTTACTTCTCCATATGCCAAAGAATGGCTTAAGGTGATACTGGGCTCCATGATAAGATCGTCGCATCACGCTTCCGTTCATTGGAGGCCCTTTTGTATTCTGGTGTTGATTGATACCATGTATTAATTTGGGGTATCCCCTGTCAAGTGGGATCCCTTCGGTGTTCTAACCGTATGTTCGTTCCAATTGTGGTGCTCTTATTACAACATTTTGTTCGACTGTTTTGACTTGGTACCCCTTTATGGATTGCTCCTGGGTATTATTGATTATGCTATTGCATCTGATTGATGTTTATGAGTATGTTCAGTTGTCATCCTGCCTTGCGGTTTTGGATCTGAGTTATCCGTTGAGGATTATAGCGTCTCCCATTCTTAGGGTAGACCATTGGTGTTTTTCCTTGTGTTATAACGGATTTGATATCCTTTCAGGTGATGAGCGGTATTTCTGGTACCTTATAACATCAACCTGTGTTTGTGATAGTTATTCTGGGAATTCCATCCCGTTCATTGGACACTGATGGCATTTGCCTTATTGTGTTCAGACTGGGTATTCTTTCCAGTCATCATGCTTTACTTTAATATATCAAGACATACCCAATGTCTTTATTCAGTTTTTGGTGCTTCTGCACTTTTAACTCTTAATCATCTTCCTGTAGTAGGTTCTTGACTCCTTAGCTTGTAAGCTTATCTGAGTTCCCTTTGCTCGTTTGAGGTATCCAACTGTTCTGTTTTGAATTCACTTATGGTCCGTAGAACAGAGTTGACTACTTCCCGGTTTCGTACACGACATGTATACATACGTGGGGTACCATATTGGTACGTTACCACTTACCTAACTATATGTAGGCCCGCAAGCTCCTTCGGAGTGCGATCGTCCCACATCCCGTATTTGGGTACACTCGTAGTGTTCGTCACACGCCTAGGTGAAGTATTCTATTGTCAACTCCTCTTGTATCACTCTATGATACTCACCGTAATTCCGTCTGTTTGGTTTTTAAAAATCCAAGGTTTAAAAGAAGAGTCTGTGATTTTGGAAGGAAAATTTGGGTTTTGAAATAACAGTTCAGTGTTAAAAAGGAATTCTTCATGGCGTTGCCATGTTTGCGGTCTTGACCAAGTTCAGCTTCTTGCCGATTGGTATGTCCTCAATACAATGGTCGTGCCGTTAGGCCTTTCCGAGGTTTCATTATTTAAATACTTAGGATTGGTGATCCTATATTTGATCCATTCGTCAAGCGGTACTTTGACAAGTAATTGCAGGTTATTAAAAGTATTCCAACGTCCTGCAGTTGCTGCACTTGCCCTAGGCAAGTGCGCGGGTAGGTTGTTTTTCGGTTAACGCATACCGGTGGCGGTATCGTTTCCATCCATAATTGGTGGTTTTATTAGGTCTTCATTTGATCCTTTGATCTTGGTGATCGACCTCCTGAGTCGCTTCTCAGTGTACTTGACGTGGTTGTCGTCCATCCGGGTGTCTCACACCTTCAGTGGGTTAACAAGACCTGTCTTATCCTTAGGAACCAGGTTGTGGTCCTATAGGTGTATGTGTTACGATTTCTTTCATAGTTATCTGAACTATGTTGTTCGGTTATTACAGCCTCTTGGCATGTAGGTTTGGTGTTAATCCAACCGCGACTAACTCCTTAGTCGGTTGTATACCGTTGTTGGTACCATCTAAGATTACGGTCCGTAGACTCTCTTGTCTCGGCTTGTTACTCCATTTTCCTTGCTTCATTGCACGACTGTGCTTCTCTTCTTGCTGGCCACACATGGTTCTCGCGACTGCGAAGCATGTCGCCCCATGGTGCCATAAATTCCATTATCCTTGTGCTTAGGATCTTAATTCCTCCGCCATTAAGTGCGGTCCTTGTCATTCAACGGGAACCGTCTTCGGGACTTCAGTCATTCTGGACTCTACCGTAAGACAGGTTCTTTTCTAATAAGGTTTATTTGCAACTGCCAGATCGGGTAATACCCGAGTGTGAGAGGTCTTTCCATCTCTCTGGCGTTCTTGCCCCAACTTACAATGGGGGACGCGGAGGGCGGGTATGGTTACTGTAGGTATCCAGATCACACTGGAAATTCCTATCTAGCGTCCTCACATACTAGCACTCAACCCATAGCCCTAAGTCTCTACTTCCTAACTCGGTATTTACCTAAACTCGGTATTTCATCCATCAGAGCGATACTTCGCTCTGATACCACTTTTTGTAACACCCCTACCGCTAATATTATCATTGCGTACAATTACTTACCTTCGCAGCGGATACTCCTTACACAACGGCGGGTGTACAATGCCGTTAGTCACCCACGTGACTAACAAGGCAAGTTACAATACTACATACTATCGGTCTGATGAACATGAACATACCGAGTACTCTACACAATACAATACTTCCCATTGCATACTCATCCATGATCCAATTACAACTCCAATACATTACTATACCGAGTATACTACAATCCTCAAAATTACCGATACAGTCTAAACATCCAAATTCTTACTACGTTAACACATACAATTCCCTTTACTCAACTACCCATGCTTATGTAGCAGACCCCGTCCTACTCTCTCGAACGGTGAACAGCTTCGGTACCTGCACACTAAAAAAAAAAGGTCCCCCGAGGGGGTCAGCTTACGCTGCATATGAAATCCGCATATACCGGTGCTAACCGCGGTACGCCGACTACTGGGTCGGATATACATGGAGTTCATTTTACATGCATACATACATACTCATACTACAACAATACAATCAAAGATACCTACATAAATGTACAAGTTAAATACTTACTAAGGAAGACAATTCAATAGTCAACCATTCGTCTTTATTATACATTCATTACTCTTCGTACTGTGTTCGATATTCGTTACTCTACTCATACTCGCTCCTTACTCTTGCATACTTATCGCTCCATGTTCAATACCTTACTCGTACACGATCCTTACTCTGTACTCGTTACTACGCTGGTGCATACTCACCACTCAATTCTCTACACTTACTCTTACATACTCGATACTCCATACTTACTCATACATACTCAATACTCAATACTTACTCATACATACTCAATACTCGGTACTCCTTACATACTCATATTTGCTTCTTACTTGATACTCATTACCTTACTCATACATACGCAATACTCATTACTTGGCCTCTGGGCGGAGTCATACTCAAGACTCGCCACCGGGCCTACAATACGAGGGCTATACGCTTAGCTCCTCAAATACTCGAATGTCCGTTCTACCGGGCTACACGAATTCCCAACACTCTTCTCTCAGAGCATAATACAACCTCATGGGTTAGCCTAGAAGTATCCCTCTCGATAACCTCTGTTAGCTTAGGGAATTACCACCGTCTAGTATCCTCAGATTTATGGGTTTCCCTAACATATCGAATACTCTCTCGTTCGGGGCATACTTACATCAGTCGGGTCCTCTCATAATGGGTCGACTAATTACTAAGGGGTTTGGAGATCCCTCATCATTCTTTACTACTCTCATGGTTCATGTTTTGCACCAAGATTAGTTCCTCTAATAGAGGTTACTTATATACTTCCACTATTGTTCGTTTGTGGATTACTCATTCCGTTTCTCCTACCGTTATCGGGAGGTTATTACTCCCGTACACTCTCTCACATTCTGGTGAGTTCATTGAATTACGTGAACGTTTATTGTTTCGTTGGTTTAGTGCGTTGCTACAGTTCCATTGGTTCACACATGACTCTTACCACGAGTCTATACACAATAAGACTCATCTATGAGTCGGTCTACGCACTAAGTGAGGCCACACAATCAATCAAGAAAAGTTAGCTCAATCAACATACAACAAGACATGCAACGAAAGGCAATAAACCGTGTTCATGCTTTAGTATTGATTAGCCGGCATACAGCACACAAATCAACGTAACTCGGTTAGCATACGGGGCATGAGGAAATCATACCTTTCACCGGAGTTAGCTCTACCGTGTGTTCCCGTGTTCCTTGGTTCACACATGTTCCACTGATAATGTTCCAACATTATTATTAATACTACATTCTTACGATACACAAATAATTACTACTCCCGTATTTACCCCGTTATCCCGGTGTACTTAATGTTCTCATACTCTCAACATACTTGATTACTTCCACATACGTGTTTTCCTACTCATATACTTACTTTCTTACCTTTACTATCATTTACAATGTACTACTACATACATATGCATATATATATATAATATAGTATATATAGATATTATATATATAATCATATATAAAAATATTTTTTTTTTACTCGACCGGACTTGCGACCGACCTTGCAAGTCCGGTCCATTCCAGTTGCTACCAGTACGGGAAATTTTCTGGCCCGACCGAACTTGCAAGTCCAGTCGCAAGTTCGGTCCATTCCAGTAGCTTGCATTACAGGAATTTTTCTGGCCGACCGAACTTGCAGTCCGGTCGCAAGTTCGGTCCATTCCAGAAAGTTTCTGACGGGAGAATTTTCTGGTCCGACCGAACTTGCATGTCCGGTCACAAGTCCGGTCGATTCCAGAAGGTTTCCCGTCTTTGTAAATCTGGGCTCGACCGAACTTGCAAGTCCGGTCGCAAGTCCGGTCCGGCCCAGTACTTCAGTTTTAAATTCTGTTTTCAGCTCTATACTTGCCCATTGTTTCCCCAATCTTCCTACATGTAATCCCGCATGTTTTAACACTACTTAGGCCCTCCAAATTGCCTTAATTCATCCACCAAGCCCATCACTAAATCCATCAAATAACTTACACAATTCCCTCACTTCTTTTCCAACACTTGTAACAGTTTTTGTTACGCTTATGCTACAGATTTTACAATTCAATTCTCCCATCCAATACTTTCTCAACCAATGCCATTCCTAGCATTCTAAATACCTCTCCTTACCATACCAATTCATTTCCAAGCCGTTGTACTACCTATACCCAAGTTCTAACACTCATCTTACCAAGATCCTGCACATTAAATTCTCCCAACTTCTCCAATGTGTTCCTATACACTTTGCTACAGATTTTACACTCCTTATTCCTCATACTACAATTACCATTCCGTAGCTACTAAACATTCCTACTAATCCCAATACATATCTTGGTTCTCCCATTCACCAAGTCACTCCTTAATGCACAATTCCTACCAAAATTTTGCCATAACTCATCTACTTTCCTTACTTATCCACACACATCCTTTCTCATCAAGTTCATCCCTATTCTAGCCAAACCACGAGGGTTCTACCAGCACACATATTGAGCAATCTTAATACATCAATACCCATCAATCACAATACTAATACACATACCCATTTCACTTGGCTCCAAAGCCTTCAATTCAAATACTTGCACTTAAATACTCAAACTTCACAACTCTCAATACTAGTACGAGGTTTTGGGTTCTTTAAGTATTTTACCATTCCCATCACTCTAATGCAATTGAATTTACATTAGGAAGGAGCTCTTACCTTGAGCTTATACTTCATTCTTTCTTTTCCATTTCTTCTTCCCTCTTTCTTGCACAAATCGATCACATGGGGAATGGAGTTGCCAAACTCCATTCCCATCACCCAAAACACATCAAACAAGTATAATTAATACACTAGCCCTCAGATTTATGCTAGTTCATTGAAGTGTTCAAAATACAAATTTCTAGGGTTTACCTTTGGAGTGCTTTAGGAGGGGTTTTAGCCCTTGGTTCAAGAAGGAGAATCCACCACCATGGCTAGGTGAAATTGATGCTCAAAAGAAGAGAGAAAAACAAGGCATTACAAAGGGCTAAAATCGGTTTCCAAAGAGGGTGGAGGAAACTTGAATCTTTTATGGAGATTTTTACCTTGTTGGAAAGAGGGAACTCCAAGCTTCACAATGGTGTGCTTTTCTCTTCAAATGGGGAAAACCCATGGAGATGAAACTCATCCTTTTCGAATTTTGAAAAGATAGAAATGTAGAGGAGGATGAGGGGATTACAAATATGTAATTTATTTTACATTTGGAGCTCAAATGGAGCTAGAGTTGGAGGAAGAATGAAGAGAAGCCATGGATGTGGAGCTTCTCAAAATCGCCCAGCTCAAGGAGGAGAGAGAAATCGATGGGGAAGGAGAAGGAGAGGAAAGAGAAGGGAGGAAAGAGAATGAGAGAGGAGAGAGAGGGTGGGGTTGCTTTTGTCCTTTATTCTACTTTTGCTTTTTGACTCATTATTTATTTAGCTAGTGTGTGTGTGTGAGAGGGGGTTTATTTACCTGTTAAAACCGGCCCCCACTGTAATACTAGCTGGAGCGTTTTTCGTCTTTTACAGAAAACGCTCGTTATTTCACCCGGTTTTGATACTATTCACTAACCGGGCCCGTTTTCCGGAATTTTCTCGTTTCTTTATTTTTATTGGTTATTAAGCTTCCATAAATGCTTAATAATTATTATTCAATGAATTATAATTTTTACGGGTCTGTTTGACCACTTACAGTCACGCTTTCGGGTTTCCTCGAAAAACGTGCGCTAAAGCTCTTTTAGCGTTTTAATACATTTCTTGGATCCGTTTTCTTCGGGAATCATTCCCGTATACTAATTAGGCATGAATAAGCCTTAGGAATACTTACGATACTATAACCGAGGTCTCGTACCTCCTATGGTTATTTAACGCTCATTTTAGCGTTTTCCGCTTCCTAAGCGTTTTTCTCATTTCTTTTTGGATTTATTTTCTTTACCAAAATTACTTAGGCACTATTAGGCCCTTAAATACTATATTAGAATAATATAATCACCATATTTAAGTTTGGGGTATTTCAATCTACCCCCCTTAAAGAACTTTGCCCTCAAAGTTGGTGAATCTAATACTGTTATTCGTACATATACTCTATGCTAAGGTTATGACCTCTACACATATCTTGTCAAACTCCAAATGTCTGACATGATGCATACTACGCATCCAAACAGCATGTCACTGCATGCATAGCAATCAAAAATATCCGTTTTACTCCTCTCTAAGGGGGTCCATCCGCAGACAATTAGGTACAATCCTCCCCCAATGGAGAGTGATCCCTCAGGTACCGGTCACGTTTGAACACTTACGCTTTCTGGTTCACGGCCGTCATGACTTGAGCACTTACGCTTTCTGGCTCTACGGTCCTTTGGTTCTGATCAAATTCATTTGCACATATAGAGATCCTCAGGCACTTACTCATACTTACTTACTCATACTTTACTCATACTTACTCATACTTACTCGGGACTACGCCGCCCCAGTGCCTTTGGAAAAATACAAAACACACACTGTTACCGTACCATCGGTGTAGTGGTTTCAAAACTAATCAACACTCCCACCGACTCACAACTAGCTTCTCCTCCTATGGTTTCGACCGGATACCCGTGCCTAGGCATGGAGGGTCCACTAGCGTCCATGGAAGCGGTTTTAAAACCGATCCTCCTTCTCGAGTTTGAAGAAAACGTTGTACCAAATTAGTTTTGGAAATTGATTTTGAAAACCTTGCATACATCTCCCAATTTCAATTTATGATGATCATTCCTATTACTAGTGTTATTATTGTGGCCACTTAGGGGAGCTTCCAGAGTCCTTCAACCCCAATGTGATCAGCATTGGTGTTGAACTATCCTTCCACTCCAATTTGTGTTCGGCTTCCCTTGATCGCTAGCAAATCAAGTTCCACTTCCCACCTCAATACAAACAGACAGATTGTCAAACATTATTCCGTTTTCTATCTTTTTAATCTTGCTACTCATAATCATACACATACATTTCCCAATTTATGTGATTCACTTACTTACTTACTAATCATCTCATCCATTATTACTACATCTTCTCCAACTACTATACTTAAGAAATTCGTGGGTATACCATCCCATTAATTTGCTATACTCCAATTTATACTCATAAAATACATCGGTTGTACACCGATTCATACTCATTACATACGTCGGTTGTATACCGATTTATACTCATTACATACATCGGTTCCGTACCGATTTATACTCCTCAAGTCTCCCATACATACTCATTCTTCATACTATTACCAATCGGGTTTCTCATTACCCTGGAGTTTCTCTACTCCTTTTCCTATACTTGCTTCTCAAATAACCATGATTACACGATGAGTGAATACAAATGTTTATGTAACATAAGTATCGATCATCCAAAACAAATACTTTTGCGCTATGCGCATTGTAGTTTACGCACCTATCACGTGAAACATACATTTCGCGGTTTTCGCTCTACCCCCCTTAAAAGGGATTACGCCCACGTAATCTACCATGTGTCAACATTGAACATTGGTCGAAGGCATTCAGCCGTCATGGAGTGGTTCGGTTTCCATGCGGTCTATTATACAATGTTCCTTGATCGACGGATCTTAACCGTACTATCGGTTAGTCCCTGCATCAAGAATTTCCATCGGAGTTATTTAACTCTTAACCGGGTTCGGTTCTAGCCTGAATGGCTTTAAGGCATTAACGATTAACCTTTTATTTACTAGGTGTACTTCACTTAGAATTCTGGCCCACTAGCTTCTGCTGCGCGACCCTGATAACTTGGGTTATTTGCCCTTCTTGTTATCTTAAATGTGCTATACAACACCTTTTTTCCTTCTTATTGCGGAAATAAGGTTTATTCACCAAGTGTGGTATTCTCTTACAGTGCTCGAATTCGGTGAGTTGTATATTCATAACCAGCTCTCTGGCAATGTACATACATACTGTTGTGTTTGTAGTGATCTTTCACTTGGTTCCTCCGACTTATTGTCGGTTGAGGTTAAGTCACTACTTAGTTGTAGTGCTTCCTCTATTGTTAGTAGCTTCTGAATTATACCAGTTTCTCTGGTTCATTACAAGTGTTCTTTACTTGTATGACCTTGCATTTTCAATGCGTCGGTCCTTGTGACTTTCTTAAGTCTCCTTTCGCTTTTATTCCAATGGAATTCACATCTTGTGATTGTTGGTGTGTTTCACACTCTTCGTGCTCTTTGGCCTTAGGCCGCACGGTTTGTTTCTAAGCTTTTGCTTGACTGGCTTATGCCATGTTTACTGGTGAAAGGAGGGGTTTACCATGATTTACATTTTCCATCTTCCTAGCTATCTCACTTGATCATTAACTGCACAAGTGCAATACCAAAACACTCAGTCATACAGAGTGCAGAGGCGTAAACTCTTGGCAGTAAGTCTCTTATGAGGTCGCAATAGGACTGATCGTTACTCTTTCTGGTGGTGCTTCATCATTTGGTGCAGACTTCTGGCTTGTTGCCCGGTCTGTCTACCATCTTGTATTGGCAACTCCATAGTATTGGGTGATTATTCTCATACATTGGTCGCCTGATGCGCACCATGTTCTTACTGATTCTCTAGTATTGGTTCACATGGCATCCGCTGTGCTAGCTTCAGCTCACGCATTCCTGTCGCCTATACAATGGTTCCCCATGTATTTGGCAAACACAGAATATGGTATTCTTTTATTTTTTTGAGCTCCCCGAGCATCATTGGTTTTATAACCGGTTACTCCTTGGTCGTCATCAATTGCTGTTGAAGCTTATTTCACATTGCCTGGCAATAATTGTATTCTCAAGCTTGACCACATTAGTAGTTCTGAAAGGGATATGTTTTCCGACAGTTATTGATGGTATCCCCTTTTTGGGATCCAAGCGTTCTCCGCTCTTGTGGTCTCGTATTATGAGGGGCGTCCTCATCCATCGGTTGTTACTCTTTTATCGGTGTCGTCCTTGACCACTTTCCATGTGGTCCACAACTGGTTTTGCAACCGTTGAACTCTGTAATGTAATAGTCTCATGGCGTACTAGTCATATTGCCTAGAGCTCTGCTCATCACACTACTAGAAAACAACAGTTTACCTACGGAAATTACCTACGGAAAATATTCCGTAGGTAATTACCGACGGAATACCTACGGTTTATAATACCAACCCTTGGTTAAGTAATTACCGTCAAATTACCGACGGAATACCTACTGCATATTTACCGACGGAATTTTCTGTAGGTAACTTTGTAGGAAAAAGTGCGGGGACACGGCTCATGATGGCGCCAATATTACCAACACAATACCTACGGATTTATTCCGTAGGTAATTAGGCAGAATATGGAACATCATTTACCGACGAAAAATTCCGTCGGCAATTTCTAAATCACAACTGGGCGTCTTTACCACTTAAACGCGTCATTTCGTAAGCATATATACCGACGGAAGAAATCCGTAGGTAATTCGGGAACAACTTTACCGTCTTTGTAAACATGGTTACCGACGGAATTTTCCGTCGGTAAAAACTGCTACAAGATTACCTACGGACAGAATCCGTCGGTAATGACTATGTATATATATATATAAGAACGGGCAAGATTATTTACAGAATCAAACGCGGTAGTTTTTGGAAATGGACACCGACGGAATAAGCCGTCGGGAATATTATTAGCTCAACGATATCGTTTTATTTATATAGATACCGACAGATGAATCCGTCGGTAAGATTGGCAAAATTAAAACACAGCGCGGTTGGTCTTTTTTCCTCTGTGTCTGCTTTCCTCTTCTTTTTATCATTCAGAACTTCCTTTTGAATTAGTCCATCGTTCTCTCGCAAAGGCGCCGATCCATTGAAGAGCACCATCTTTCTCTCACGTTTCTGGTCCATTGAGTAGCTCTTTGTTTCTCTTGCGCTGGGTATCCATTGAAGAACTCAGAGTCTATTGTTGCATCTCTCGTTCGTACACCAAAGTGAAGAGGGGCTGGAATCGTAGGGGTTTGAAATCGAAGGTGCTAAAACCGTAATATACTCAGAACTTTTCTTATTCTCTGGCAACTACAACATTTGACGTTATGTAATTCTTCTATCACATCTCATACGATAATTAGGGTTCTTATTCTCCGTTGTCTCTCTGCTTGAGTCGGACAAAAGAGGGTCGCAAATCCAGTTTGCAACCAACCCGAGAGTAGTTCACATGTGTATTTGAGGATTTTGGAGGTCTTGTTGTCGTCTTCAAAATTCATGATCCCAGGTATGTTTCTCTATCCTTTTTGGTGTTGATTATGCTCTACAAGGTTCATAGCAAATCTAAAATCTGGCCAACAAATTTCAATTTGTTTCTAGTTTTTTTTTTCACAATTTTGGTGTCGAGCATCCAATTGTATGAGAGGTTTCTCTGTGTACACGTTGTAGGTGAGTTATTCAGAGTGCCAATGGAGAATTGTTCGAACCACCTTGAATGAGATAAGTGAACTGGAGAAGAAAGTCAAGCCCATTGTTGTAGCCCTAGTGGGTACTCAAGCCTCTGACTCTCGCCCTCAATCCCCTAACGAGTCCAAAATCCAACAACTTACAGAGGTAATGATATTCCTATGTCATTCGTGGGTTCTTTATGTGGTAAAGGAGTTCCATTTATGCTTATTAATTGAAATCAGATACTGGTTTCGATCTTCTTATTTCTATGATTTATGCTTATTACTCGTTACAAAAATAAGAATTTAGAACCAAGCGCAGCGCGCAATAGCTTATTAATAACTAGTCTGCTAGTATTAAAACTGGGAGAATTATACAAACAGTTCAAAATTGATATCCTGGATGATGATAATAATGATGTTAATATTATTGTTGATGGCTCTTTTTGTTAATCTGCTCTCTTCTTCTGGTAGCAAAGATGTCACCATGTCTCATTATCCAGAACCTCTCTATCTTTTCCACTTGCTTTCCTGGTAATGTACCTGCTATTAACGCCCACTTGATGCAGCGGTCTGCACATGATTGACCTCTGTTTCGTATAGATCGATTCTTTCTTAATAATTTGTTGTACTTACTGTACTTCTCTCTATATGACCACTTCTGCTAGTGCTACTATTTTTTCGTGATATTTTTCTTGGTTTTTTACCTCTATGTTACCACTTCTGTTACTACTGCTGTGATAACTTTAAATCTGGATTTTGCCTGGCTTTTGAGCAGTTCCTATGTAGTGTTTCTGTGCTATAATAATGGTCAATGTTTGTCTTATTGCTGCTGCTACTAACATTTGTTTCTGAGCTATAATAATGGTCTGGTTTTTGCTATTGCTATAAGCGCTTGTTTCAATAGTTAATTTGGCTATGATTAATGATTCATGTGCTTCTGTTTTCTTCTGTTTTTTCAAAAGCTACTCCCTATATCTTGGATGCACAAAACCAAGATGGCTCATGGTAACAACGTTTACACATTGCTCAGAATCTTCATTTCCACCATTAATATATGTATAGTGGAAGTCTAGTTGTTTTTTTCACAAATTTCAGCGGCAAATAGAAACTAGACTGCATCTTGATATATAATATGCAAAACTGATATATAATATGCAAAACTAGAAATTTTGGGAGTCAATTTAGCGTCTTTCTTATATATTGATTGTAAACTGACTTATTCTGATAAGAGGCTGATGAAGTTTGTTGTTTTCTTATAGATTCCACGTCAAGGCAATTAGCAAATCAAGTTTTTACCAAACCAGGATAGATTTCATGACTCTGTGAACTAGCCAGAAGCAGATATAAGTTCATCAGGTAATAAAAGCGGCCTTCTAGTAGTAACAATAACAAATGAAATGATATGATTCTTCCTGTAACAAATTCTATGCCTTGTGAATTGTTTGCCATCAATTAGTCACACTAGCTTTGTCTTCATCAACTCTTATTAAGCTCCGAGCAATGCATTGCTCCTGATTGTTGTTCACTCATGATAGCTAGTATAATTTGGCTTTTGTTGTTTGGATCAAAGCCATCAATTATGGGTCTGATGCCATAATTCCTATCCTAAAGCATCAAAGCAAGTTAGAAAAAAAAGGATAAGCATAGGAGTATTCTGTAAAAAAAAATTCAAGCCAAAATGTTCAAATCGATCGTTAAGATGGAATGTAATCATTTGAATAAAATAGTTTATTTCTTACTGAAACACTACTACACTAGCTAGTAATAGACAGAGAGATAAAGAGAGTTACATGAGTGTTGATGTCTGCTGCTCTATCACGTATTATATAGTAGTCGAGCTGTTTGTCTATAGGCCGCCTGTTGCTGCATCCGGAATGATTACTTTTTTGCACTTTCAGGTATAAAGTTTGAGGTTCTTTTTGGAAAACTGCTACCCGAATGGGACATAATTGTTGCTTGTCTTGACTTTAAGTAAGTAAACTTAACTTCCATGATTCTAACTTTTGTTTAGAAATTATGTGGTTCATGCTCGTTGAAAGCGGACATTTTTTGATTTATTGCCTCTAATTTCCTGCTTCTATTACTGTGACTATGATCACTTCAAATCTGGATTTTGCCTGGCTTTTCAGCACTGACTATGCGTAGTTCATGAGTTATGATAATGGTCAATGTTTGCCTGATTAATGCTGCTACAAACGTTTATTTTAGCAGTTCCTCATCCATGATCAACGCTCCATTTTGGTTCAGTTCTTATCTCTGGTTAAAGCTTCGATAGGCGCATGAATGAATCTGATTTTTACGTGGCTTGTTTAGCTTTGTTTAGTTCTGTTCCTAATACATAAAAATGGTAGAAAACATGCTTGAAGTGCTTCTATTTTGGCTGCTTGAATAATGCAAAGTTTACAACCATTCAAAACTTGTATGTATTATATTAAAGTGATGTGTCAATTTGATAGCTTAAACTCTACCATAAGATTTTAGCTGGTTTCTGATGAGTTTAAATGGAGGGAAATGATATATTTTAGAGGTCTTAATTGCTGAATCTATTTCTTCTTGCGCTTTCTGAATTTACAGGACGGTGGAAAGAGAAGGAAGCGTCAGAGTTGGTGTGTTCAGGGAATCAACAATTGCTTGAGCCCTAAGATACCGCTGCTAATTAATAAATGAAGGGTATTTTTTAAGACGAAAGAAAGGAGTGTGCGTGAGATGCTTTGTAGGAGAAAGGACTGCAGTGCATAAACAAGTAACCTAACTCTTGTACTACTACTATTTCTGCATAGACATTAAACAAACAACCGCCTTGTTCTGAAGAAGATGACTTCACGGACATGGAGGAGGAGAGGAGACACTAGACACGTATTTAAATTTTTACTAGTATGTTCTACTATTTTTATATTTACGATGTAAAATATTGGTTGTTGGATTTATAATATGAATTTGACATGTATTAGTTCTTTTAATTTTGTGAAATTTAATATTTCGAATGTTATGCTTTATAATATAGTTTAGTTTATCAAACATTTCAAATTTTATAGTTTAATATTTAAATCTGACAAATTGAAATTAATTCATAATATAAATTAAATATGATCAGATAAATGTAAAATAAAATTTAGTTTAAAATACCTACGGATTACCTACGGAAAGTTTATAAAAATGGCTAGTGTAAAGTTCCGTAGGTAATTCGTAGGTAATACTTTACCTACGGAATGCCTACGATAATGTGAATGTTTGGGAAACGTTGGCGTGGCATCGGATTGCCGACGGAATTTCCGTAGGTAATTTACCTACGGGCAGTTCCGTAGGTAATCCATCGGTACTAGTCTCTGAGATTTCCGTAGGTAATCCGTAGGTAATTTACCGACGGACTTTTTTTCCGTCGGTAATTAAGTTACCGACCATTCGAATACCGACGGAAGATTTGAGGGATATTTTGTCGGTAATCCGTCGGTAAATTTGATTACCTACGGATTACCTACGGAATTTGCCGTAGGTAAATCCGTTTTTCCTAGTAGTGTCATAGGCTGTTCCAAAGTGGTTACTTTCCATATTCCAAAGAATGGCTTAAGGTGATACTGGGCTCCATGATAAGATCGTCGCATCACGCTTCCGTTCATTGGAGGCCCTTTTGTATTCTGGTGTTGATTGATACCATGTATTAATTTGGGGTATCCCCTGTCAAGTGGGATCCCTTCGGTGTTCTAACCGTATGTTCGTTCCAATTGTGGTGCTCTTATTACAACATTTTGTTCGACTGTTTTGACTTGGTACCCCTTTATGGATTGCTCCTGGGTATTATTGATTATGCTTGCATCTGATTGATGTTTATGAGTATGTTCAGTTGTCATCCTGCCTTGCGGTTTGGATCTGAGTTATCCGTTGAGGATTATAGCGTCTCCCATTCTTAGGGTAGACCATGGTGTTTTTCCTTGTGTTATAACGGATTTGATATCCTTTCAGGTGATGAGCGGTATTTCTGGTACCTTATAACATCAACCTGTGTTTGTGATAGTTATTCTGGGAATTCCATCCCGTTCATTGGACACTGATGGCATTTGCCTTTTGTTCAGACTGGGTATTCTTTCCAGTCATCATGCTTTACTTTAATATATTCAAGACATACCCAATGTCTTTATTCAGTTTTTGGTGCTTCTGCACTTTTAACTCTTAATCATCTTCCTGTAGTAGGTTCTTGACTCCTTAGCTTGTAAGCTTATCTGAGTTCCCTTTGCTCGTTTGAGGTATCCAACTGTTCTGTTTTGAATTCACTTATGGTCCGTAGAACAGAGTTGACTACTTCCCATGTTTCGTACACGACATGTATACATACGTGGGGTACCATATTGGTACGTTACCACTTACCTAACTATATGTCAGGCCCGCAAGCTCCTTCGGAGTGCGATCGTCCCACATCCCGTATTTGGGTACACTCGTAGTGTTCGTCACACGCCTAGGTGAAGTATTCTATTGTCAACTCCTCTTGTATCACTCTATGATACTCACCGTAATTCCGTCTGTTTGGTTTTTAAAAATCCAAGGTTTAAAAGAAGAGTCTGTGATTTTGGAAGGAAAATTTGGGTTTTGAAATAACAGTTCAGTGTTAAAAAGGAATCTTCATGGCGTTGCCATGTTTGCGGTCTTGACCAAGTTCAGCTTCTTGCCGATTGGTATGTCCTCAATACAATGGTCGTGCCGTTAGGCCTTTCCGAGGTTTCATTATTTAAATACTTAGGATTGGTGATCCTATATTTGATCCATTCGTCAAGCGGTACTTTGACAAGTAATTGCAGGTTATTAAAAGTATTCCAACGTCCTGCAGTTGCTGCACTTGCCCTAGGCAAGTGCGCGGGTAGGTTGTTTTTCGGTTAACGCATACCGGTGGCGGTATCGTTTCCATCCATAATTGGTGGTTTTATTAGGTCTTCATTTGATCCTTTGATCTTGGTGATCGACCTCCTGAGTCGCTTCTCAGTGTACTTGACGTGGTTGTCGTCCATCCGGGTGTCTCACACCTTCAGTGTGGTTAACAAGACCTGTCTTATCCTTAGGAACCAGGTTGTGGTCCTATAGGTGTATGTTACGATTTCTTTCATAGTTATCTGAACTATGTTGTTCGGTTATTACAGCCTCTTGGCATGTAGGTTTGGTGTTAATCCAACCGCGACTAACTCCTTAGTCGGTTGTATACCGTTGTTGGTACCATCTAAGATTACGGTCCGTAGACTCTCTTGTCTCGGCTTGTTACTCCATTTTCCTTGCTTCATTGCACGACTGTGCTTCTCTTTGCTGGCCACACATGGTTCTCGCGACTGCGAAGCATGTCGCCCCATGGTGCCATAAATTCCATTATCCTTGTGCTTAGGATCTTAATTCCTCCGCCATTAAGTGCGGTCCTTGTCATTCAACGGGAACCGTCTTCGGGACTTCCAGTTCTTGGACTCTACCGTAAGACAGGTTCTTTTCTAATAAGGTTTATTTGCAACTGCCAGATCGGGTAATACCCGAGTGTGAGAGGTCTTTCCATCTCTCTGGCGTTCTTGCCCCAACTTACAATGGGGGACGCGGAGGGCGGGTATGGTTACTGTAGGTATCCAGATCACACTGGAAATTCCTATCTAGCGTCCTCACACACTAGCACTCAACCCATAGCCCTAAGTCTCTACTTCCTAACTCGGTATTTACCTAAACTCGGTATTTCATCCATCAGAGCGATACTTCGCTCTGATACCACTTTTTGTAACACCCCTACCGCTAATATTATCATTGCGTACAATTACTTACCTTCGCAGCGGATACTCCTTACACAACGGGGGTGTACAATGCCGTTAGTCACCCACGTTACTAACAAGGCAAGTTACAATACTCCATACTATAGGTCTGATGAACGTGAACATACCGAGTACTCTACACAATACAATACTTCCCATTGCATACTCATCCATAATCCAATTACAACTCCAATACATTACTATACCGAGTATACTACAATCCTCAAAATTACCGATACAGTCTAAACATCCAAATTCTTACTACGTTAACAACATACAATTCCCTTTACTCAACTACCCATGCTATGTAGCAGACCCCGTCCTACTCTCTCGAACGGTGAACAGCTTCGGTACCTGCACACTAAAAAAAAGGTCCCCCGAGGGGGTCAGCTTACGCTGCATATGAAATCCGCATATACCGCGTGCTAACCGCGGTACGCCGACTACTCTGGGTCGGATATACATGGAGTTCATTTTACATGCATACATACTCATACTACAACAATACAATCAAAGATACCTACATAAATGTACAAGTTCAATACTTACTAAGGAAGACAATTCAATAGTCAACCATTCGTTTTATTATACATTCATTACTCTTCGTACTGTGTTCGATATTCGTTACTCTACTCATACTCGCTCCTTACTCTTGCATACTTATCGCTCCATGTTCAATACCTTACTCGTACACGATCCTTACTCTGTATCGTTACTACGCTGGTGCATACTCACCACTCAATTTCTACACTTACTCTTACATACTCGATACTCCATACTTACTCATACATACTCAATACTCAATACTTACTCATACATACTCAATACTCGGTCCTTACATACTCATATTTGCTTCTTACTGATACTCATTACCTTACTCATACATACGCAATACTCATTACTTGGCCTCTGGGCGGAGTCATACTCAAGACTCGCCACCGGGCCTACAATACGAGGGCTATACGCTTAGCTCCTCAAATACTCGAATGTCCGTTTCTACCGGGCTACACGAATTCCCAACACTCTTCTCTCAGAGCATAATACAACCTCATGGGTTAGCCTAGAAGTATCCCTCTCGATAACCTCTGTTATCTTAGGGAATTACCACCATCTAGTATCCTCAGATTAAGGGTTTCCCCTAACATATCGAATACTCTCTCGTTCGGGGCATACTTACATCAGTCGGGTCCTCTCATAATGGGTCGACTAATTACTAAGGGGTTGGAGATCCCTCATCATTCTTTACTACTCTCATGGTTCATGTTTTGCACCAAGATTAGTTCCTCTAATAGAGGTTACTTATATACTTCCACTATTGTTCGTTTGTGGATTACTCATTCCGTTTCTCTACCGTTATCGGGAGGTTATTACTCCCGTACACTCTCTCACATTCTGGTGAGTTCATTGATTACGTGAACGTTTATTGTTTCGTTGGTTTAGTGCGTTGCTACAGTTCCATTGGTTCACACATGACTTACCACGAGTCTATACACAATAAGACTCATCTATGAGTCGGTCTACGCACTAAGTGAGGCCACACAATCAATCAAGAAAAGTTAGCTCAATCAACATAAAAAGACATGCAACGAAAGGCAATAAACCGTGTTCATGCTTTAGTATTGATTAGCCGGCATACAGCACACAAATCAACGTAACTCGGTTAGCATACGGGGCATGAGGAAATCATACCTTCACCGGAGTTAGCTCTACCGTGTGTTCCCGTTTCCTTGGTTCACACATGTTCCACTGATAATGTTCCAACATTATTATTAATACTACATTCTTACGATACACAAATAATTACTACTCCCGTATTTACCCCTTATCCCGGTGTACTTAATGTTCTCATACTCTCAACATACTTGATTACCCCATATGTTTTCCTACTCATATACTTACTTTCTTACCTTTACTACTTCATTTACAATGTACTACTACATACATATGC
The DNA here is from genome assembly GCA_023374045.1 of Limonium bicolor. NCBI lineage: Eukaryota > Viridiplantae > Streptophyta > Magnoliopsida > Caryophyllales > Plumbaginaceae > Limonium > Limonium bicolor. The sequence goes on from CM041778.1 coordinate 90,747,087, forward strand.
ATATATGTGTATAGGCATATATATATATACATATGATTATTATAATCATATAATAAAAATATTTTTTTTTTTTTACTCGACCGGACTTGCGACCGACCTTGCAAGTCCGGTCCATTCCAGTAGCTACCAGTACGGGAAATTTTCTGGCCCGACCGAACTTGCAAGTCCAGTCGCAAGTTCGGTCCATTCCAGTAGCTTGCATTACGGGAATTTTTCTGGCCGACCGAACTTGCAAGTCCGGTCGCAAGTCCGGTCCGGCCCAGTACTCTTCAGTTTTAAATTCGTTTTCAGCTCTATACTTGCCCATTGTTTCCCCAATCTTCCTACATGTAATCCCGCATGTTTTAACATACTACTTAGGCCCTCCAAATTGCCTTAATTCATCCCCAAGCCCATCACTAAATCCATCAAATAACTTACACAATTCCCTCACTTCTTTTCCAACACTTGTAACAGTTTTGTTACGCTTATGCTACAGATTTTACAATTCAATTCTCCCATCCAATACTTCTCAACAATGCCTTCCTAGCATTCTAAATCCTCTCCTTACCATACCAATTCATTTCCAAGCCTTGTACTACCTATACCCAAGTTCTAACACTCATCTTACCAAGATCCTGCACATTAAATTCTCCCAACTTCTCCAATGTGTTCCTATACACTTTGCTACAGATTTTACACTCCTTATTCCTCATACTACAATTACCATTCCGTAGCTACTAAACATTCCTACTAATCCCAATACATATCTTGGTTTCTCCATTCACCAAGTCACTCCTTAATTTACAATTCCTACCAAAATTTTGCCATAACTCATCGACTTCCTTACTTATCCACACACATCCTTTCATCAAGTTCATCCCTATTCTAGCCAAACCACGAGGGTTCTACCAGCACACATATTGAGCAATCTTAATACATCAATACCCATCAATCACAATACTATACACATACCCATTTCACTTGGCTCCAAAGCCTTCAATTCAAATACTTGCACTTAAATACTCAAACTTCACAACTCTCAATACTAGTACGAGGTTTTGGGTTCTTTAAGTATTTTACCCATTCCATCACTCTAATGCAATTGAATTTACATTAGGAAGGAGCTCTGCCTTGAGCTTATACTTCATTCTTTCTTTTCCATTTCTTCTTCCCTCTTTCTTGCACAAATCGATCACATGGGGAATGGAGTTGCCAAACTCCATTCCCATCACCCAAAACACATCAAACAAGTATAATTAATACACTAGCCCTCAGATTTATGCTAGTTCATTGAAGTGTTCAAAATACAAATTTCTCGGGTTTACCTTTGGAGTGCTTTAGGAGGGGTTTTAGCCCTTGGTTAAAGAAGGAGAATCCACCACCATGGCTAGGTGAAATTGATGCTCAAAAGAAGAGAGAAAAACAAGGCATTACAAAGGGCTAAAAATCGGTTTCCAAAGAGGGTAGAGTAAACTTGAATCTTTTATGGAGATTTTTACCTTGTTGGAAAGAGGGAACTCCAAGCTTCACAATGGTGTGCTTTTCTCTTCAAATGGGGAAAACCCATGGAGATGAAACTCATCTTTTCGAATTTTGAAAAGATAGAAATGTAGAGGAGGATGAGGGGATTACAAATATGTAATTTATTTTACATTTGGAGCTCAAATGGAGCTAGAGTTGGAGGAAGAATGAAGAGAAGCCATGGATGTGGAGCTTCTCAAAATCGCCCAGCTCAAGGAGGGAGAAGAAATCGATGGGGAAGGAGAAGGAGAGGAAAGAGAAGAGAGGAAGAGATGAGAGAGGAGAGAGAGGGTGGGGTTGCTTTTGTCCTTTTATTCTACTTTTGCTTTTTGACTCATTATTATTTAGCTAGTGTGTGTGGTGTGAGGGGTTATATTACCTGTTAAAACCGGCCCCCACTGTAATACTAGCTGGAGCGTTTTTTGTCTTTTACAGAAAACGCTCGTTATTTCACCCGGTTTTGATACTATTCACTAACCGGGCCCGTTTTCCGGAATTTTCTCGTTTCTTTATTTTTATTGGTTATTAAGCTTCCATAAATGCTTAATAATTATTATTCAATGAATTATAATTTTTACGGGTCTGTTTGACCACTTACAGTCACGCTTTCGGGTTTCCTCGAAAAACGTGCGCTAAAGCTCTTTTAGCGTTTTAATACATTCTTGGATCCGTTTTCTTCGGGAATCATTCCCGTATACTAATTAGGCATGAATAATCCTTAGGAATACTTACGATACTATAACCGAGGTCTCGTACCTCCTATGGTTATTTAACGCTCATTTTAGCATTTTCCGCTTCCTAACGTTTTTCTCTCATTTTTTTTGGATTTATTTCTTTACCAAAATTACTTAGGCACTATTAGGCCCTTAAATACTATATTATAATAATATAATCACCATATTTAAGTTTGGGGTATTTCACAAATACATATCATTCTTACAATCCCCTCACATCCTATACAACTTACTAACTCTAAATACCATACGAGTGTACATGCACAACTCGTAGGCCACACTTAACCCGTGAAACGTCTACCCCATCTTACTCTCATGACGGTCGCCTTCTGACGTTCACCTGCGTAGTAAAAACAGCCCCCAAAGGGGGTCAGCAAAATTGCTGGTACGATCCTCTCATGGCCCCCAAGCTAACGTGGCTACGACGACTAATTGTCGATAGCATGGAGGTTGATTAGATGCACAACATAATAGAAAGTGCAATAAACAACAAGCCAAATATGAACAATCAAGGTTCAAACACATTGAACGACTTAAATGTGTTCCCTTAATTAGTGAGTCAATTATTTAACTCCTTAAGTTATGTTTCCTCTTAATCTCAGTCCAACGTTATCTTACCTCAATCTTAATCTTTATCTCAATCTTAGAATACAAACCATTCTTTAAATAGAAATGGTTGTATCTTATCCCAAACCTTATCTCATATATGCCAACCGTCCTCTTATTAGAACTGGTTAACCCTTAGTTCGTTGTTTATTTTTGTAGAGCTTGGTTAACCCTAGCCAGCAGACACTTACTTAGGCAATAAACAACATTCTTAAATTGTTGGGGATGTAGGCTAGATCCCCCCCACGCCATCTTAGTATGCCTCCCTCCTAAAACAAGAAGTCCGAGGAGGTTGAGTCTATATGTCGACTCTAGGCGACAAGTCCGAAGACAAGTCACGTTTGGAAGTCGGTATCTGATAAGGATACCGACCTCCCCCAATACACATGTGTCGGTACCATTCCGGATTCCTCACTCCCCCCAAGTTAAAGTTAGTAGAAGTCTCAATGCAATGTTTGTTTGTTAAACCTCTTTCGGTTATTAACAAACTAATATTAGGGAGTATTCCTTAGTCTCACACAATTCTTTACTAAACATTAGTTAGTATGTTCTCACGGTAAGTTGTGTTAGTTTTCAAACATCGCACAACAATACAGTAAACATAATATTCCGGTTGCAAGCTTTATCTTGTTTAGTCGGCACACATAAACAAATAGCACACAAGACGAGGGACACCTCGTTAGCATGCTGAAATACCCCAAATCTAAATAATATTATTAAATCATTATTTATTGGAATATAATCCAAATATGAATCATTTCACGTACGCATGCAAACCCATGCATGAAAACATTACGTAAAAACAGTCGTTTCTCCATAAACGCTAAAACGCCTTAGAAGCATATGGTCAAACATGACCTTGTATGACCCTCTAATATTTAAACCAAATGGTCATACAATTATTATATGAATATATAAATACATTCCCTAAGCTATATTCAGTCAAAAACGCTTGGGAGTGCTCACGCACGCCCCTTAAAGCACGAAAAGTCCGGAGGAGTGCCGAGGTGGCACGAACTCCTATAAAATTAATTCCTAGAGTTCCTAACATCATTATTAATCATTCTAAAGAGAACCCACGAAGTGGTTTCTCAAAATTCAGCAAAAACAACAGGAGGATTTCTTAGCGCTCCTTTTTGGCCCGGGAGTGTCCCGATGGCCCGTAAATTATGTCACGGGTTGATATAACCACATATAACTCAATGTAATATCTTAGTATATGTTTATTTACTATAATAAGTGTTTACAAACACTTGGAACTCATAAAAACAATTGGTTTCCCAAAATTTCCTTAGAGCACAAAAACACACCTTCGGGTGTCACGAAAATGCGTTTTACGCAATTACCTTGTAGTTTTTGACATGCCACGAATTGGTAATCTTAAATAGGGTTAAAATGACCTTCTAAATAAGTTGGTGTGACTAGTCAACAAGGCTCTCTATAGGGGCCGATTTTGAGAGCAAAAACTAGTATAAAATTTGCCTTTAAAGTTTAAAAAAGGCTTAAAACATAATGACTCATCATCCCATGTGCTATAATACTTAATGGCAAAGAAATGTGTGACTCATTTGACCAGAGAGCTGTCGAAATTATGCTAGAGAACATGGCCAAGTTGGCTAGACAAAAACAAATGCTAAAAGCAAAAAGTAGATTCCTTTTTCTTTTTGCCTTTTGATTTCTTAAGCAAGTAACCTTCCTTGCTTGTTTCTTAGCTCATGAATGACGATCAAATGAGCTCCATTCAGACCCTAAACCGTGCATATACAAGAGAGGAAGAAGACAAGTTATAACATTGAAAAATCAAGGAATAAAACTCACCTTTTCTTACCTTGTCTTCTAGCTCATAATTTTCCTTCCAACTCTGCCTTGTCACACCTCACATGTCCGATTTCATGCTGGAAAGAGGCATTTATTGAGCCAATCAACCATGAAATAAACTAAAAAAGTAAAGTCATTTGACATTAAAATTGACAAAACAAAATCAAATTCCAATTGCCCTCTTTCATTTACGTGAGCTAGGTCTCATTTCCCTCCTTGCACATTTCCTCCACGGTTTGGTAAGGCTCCCTCCTCTCTCTTCTTGCTTCATCTTCTTCCTTTGAAGCTCTTAAGTCCATTAATGGAGTTTTAACTTCTACCTTCATCTTTAAGGTAATTCCTAGCATTTCTTGGCAAGTCTTGAAGCAAAACTCTTCCTAGCATAACAAGGTGTGTTCGGCATCAATTAGATCTCCAAGGGGGTTGTCCAAAACAACATTAATCCAAGGAGCATCTCAAGGTTATCTTAAGGTAGGTTTTAAAGCTTGAAAATCCTTAAAGCACATTTTTATGTGTAACCAAGTTCTACTTCTTATAAGTCTCTTTTCTTCTTCATTTTGATGAAGGAAAACTTGTTCTTCACGTACCTTAGGAGTGCCGAATTTATAAGGAGAAAAGCCTAAGGTAAAGTCTTGTAAAACTACTTCCAAATCTACTTAAGATCTTTATTCAAGATCTAACTCCTAAACACCTTCACCTCTTGCATAAAACCGAAGAGGAGCATCAAGTTTACCTAGGAGAAAGCTTGGAGATTCAAGAAGAAGTTCAAACACTTAACCACCTTGTTAAGAAGTAAGTTTACTAAGTAAATCTTTATGTTATAAGCTTTGTTAAGCTTCTAAAAATTGTACAAAAATTATGTACATCTCCTAGGCTAAATAATACCGAAACTATATGGTTTTATATGCCAAAAATATAATCTATAACATATATAGAAAATATTTACCTTAAGACACATTTTGTGTCACAAAATTTATTTAGGTTACAAATAAAATTAGGCCGAAATGTCTAGGGCAAAAATGTTTTATTTTGAGCTAAGAATCAATATAAGACATTACAATAATTTATACATGAGTTATATGACTCCTATGAATTTATGTATAATTACTATGACATATAAATCCACTTTTATATATTATATGGTCACTAAATATTTATGGCCGAATGCTCTATTTGATAAATGGGTTTTAATGACCTCTTAGGTATATAAACTTATATCATAAAGTTTGGGAGTTAAAAATATTTTATTAGAGCTTAAATGACTAGTTAAATAAGTTATGTGGTTAAATGTAATTTTTACAAAGTTTGGTGCACTTATTGTGAAAACCGAGAGCTAAAGGGGTATTTGGTGTAATTATGATATAATATAAGGTTAGGAATTAAGTTTGAGAATTTTAGATAATTTAAACAAGCTTTAAAATAACTTTTATAAAGTTTTGGGCTATTATGTAATTTATAAAAGTTGTTATGAAAGTTTAGAATTTATTAGTGGGCGAATTCATAATTAAAAGATTTATTAGGCTCACTTTCGAAATTTTGAGGAATTAAATATTTAGACTTTAGTTTATAAGTTATTAAGAAACTATTATAAAGTTTTGAGATGAAAGTGTAATTAAGGAAGAATAAATGACAAAGCCGAATTACTTTGGGGTTAGTTTGGTAATTTAAGAATTTATATATATAAATTCGGCATTTATGGAGAATTAAAATTAAAACTATAGTTTATAAGGCATTAAGCAAAGTTTATAAAGTTTTGTGGTTAAATGGTAATTATAGGAAATGAATTATTATTGCCAAGAATTTAAGGGGCTAAGTTGTTATTTTTGGAAGTTATAATATTTAAAAGCTATATACTAAAATATCAGTGTGACTATGTAATTTAGCTAAATAAGAAGTTAAAACTCTATAATATAAAGAGATTAGAATTTAAATGTAAAGTTTAAGAATTAATATGGTTGATTTAAATAACCGAAATATAAGGAGAATAATTTAGATTTAAATAATATATAGGTCCTATATGGATATTTGGAGGATTTAGAAGAAAGAATTTTAATTAAAGGAATTATGGAATTAGAACTATGGCTTATATAGTTAAAAGGAAGTTAAAGGAAAACAAAAGATATTATTTATGACTAAAAGGAGAATAATGAGATCATAAGAATATTATGTCATCGTAAGACATTTAAATATAGTTAAGAAAATTATAAGTTGTTATGTCACCAACAATAAAATAAACACAAATGCAATAAACACATATATGTGCATTAAAGGATTTATAAATAAATCAAAAGGAATAACAAATAAGTTATACATTAAATCATGAGGTAATTAAAAGAAATAAACCTCACATGAAATAACAAATACGAGATTTGTTAAGTGGTCCAATAGAATTATTATATAAGGGTAACATAAATTAACCCTCTCAGTCAATCCTATTCTAGGACTCTGTTTGACCAGGCGTTGACCGGGAATTAAACGAGTACAGTCTACGGTGAACGGTATGGGATTCTTGCAACCTGTTTTCTACCGGATTACACCGGCTTGTGTGCTATCTGTTGTTTGAAATAACGACCAAGATAATTAATGTAAAATGTTGTTTACTCTTGTGCGCTGTTGTATTATTTTATGTGCGTGAATGTTGCTGACTACAACGTGTATGTCCCACGCATACAACACTACTATACCAGTGGATTAAATACCTGCGCTTCAGTATACCGAGGACTTGTACTCAAGTCTCTCACTAACTTCACTTTATAACAACGTCATTATCCTAAACGTGATAATTGACATTATACATTGGTTCTTGTCAATATCTTTATATGACACCTAACAGTTCTATACTTCGAGAATGAGGAGCCCAGTTGGATCTGGCCATGCATGCTACAGGAGTTGTACCTGTCTCAGGTCGTCTCCTACTACGTCGCGACGGAACATTCAGTTGGGAGGAAGACTCTATTCCTTCCGGGATTCAAATGCCCATCAGTTCAGTTTGAGGAAGACTTCTTTCCTCTAGTGGGATTCATTTTCCCACGCCTCTCAGTTCAGGGTTTAACTACGTTATCTCCTGGGTTTTTATACCCAACCTTTCAATCTTAACGAGGTCACTATACCTCCACTATTTAAGTTATATATTTATACCTGTCAGTCCCATGTGTGGACCGACACCATTAAAGAATTTCAGTTCAGCTAACTCGACCTTCTATGTCTTGTTCTATGTGACATTATTGTCCTTGTATGGATACTTGTTATTATCAGTCTATGCTTGTTTACAGCTTTATAAAAATGAACTGCATGTATTCGACAAAGTAGTTGGTGTGGCCCGGTAGACGATGGGCTGCACGTTTTCCATACCAGCATTGTTTGCTGAGCCCCTTTGGGGGCACCCCCATTTTTCAGGTACCTGAAGTTTAAGAAGATCACCACACTGAGTGTAGGTGGGGTAGACCAAGCTTTGGGAGTCTACTATTAGTTAATTATTTTATTTCAGTATTTTACTTTGAGTTTGATTCCTAGTATCTCGGGTTGTATCTGTATTCCAGACCGTGACATTTGATTGTATTTGGACTTAGCCTTGTTGGTCACAAGGGTGGCCAATGGCATTGTAATACCGCCCGGTTGTTGTATTTATTTCCGCTGCAGTTGTATTTATTTGGGAGTGATCGCCGTTCAGTTTATTGGATTTCGGGTTGGGGTATTACAAAAATGGTATCAGAGCGTAGTTACGCTCTGGATACAAGGATACACCGAGATTAGGATTTCTAAGACTTAGATTAAGGGTTGAGAGATAGTATTGAAAGGAGTTTAAGTTAGTTTTACTTAGACTACTATCCAAGACCAAGATCGTGACCTCAGTATCTAACATACCTCAACATCCTGCAGATGTCAGGAAGAGGAGGACGACGTGGACAGGCCGATGAGGAGCCATCCGTCAGGCTGGCAGACATTGCCACCTTAATTGCTCAGGCATTTGCACAGGCGGGGGTTGGACAGCAGCAGCAGCTACCTCCACCACCACCACCCAGAGAGAGATGGGTGAAGAGTTTGGCTGACCTGAGGCCAACTGCATTCAAGGGGCAGACTGACCCTGCTCACTTGGAGACGTACATCATGGAGATGGAGACAGCGTTCGAGACGCTTGCAGTCCCAGCTAGGGAGAAGGTAAGACTTGCTGCCTTTTATCTGAAGGATGCAGCGAGAGATTGGTGGAACATGGTGAAAGCCGACCACCTAGATGATCCAGCTTTCACTTGGGGACATTACACTGCACTACTTAGGGGCAAATACTACCCGGCCCACACCAGGATGGTGAAGACTAGGGAGTTTGATGCATTGGAGCAGACGGGGAAGATGACCGTGATGAGTATGCTAAGTTTACTACTACTCCGACTACTACCCGGTATAGGATACTCGGACCAGGTGTTGGTCGACCGGTTCTACGGGGGACTGAGCCCTCGACTTCAGTTTGGGATGGGACCAATCATCCCTACCAGTTTACAGGTAAAACAGGAGAAACATAAACCAGTTAAGAATTTTATTACCTACTATACCCCGTCATGGGAGAATTGGAGATTTACCTTGAGATTTCAGGAATGCTATCATGCCGCCTCCGTGGTGGAGATCACTTGTAAGAGAAGGGATGCTTTGAGCTCCCAAAGAGGAAGGACGGACCTGGTGGCGAAGATGCCAAGCAGGGAACTCCAACAAGAGGAACAAACCCTATCGAAAGGCCAAGGGTCCTATCAAGGGAAGGGGAACCAAACTACTGGGAACCCCCAGTCAGGAACCTACGGCAGCACCCACAGAAAACCTACCCACCTAAGGGTAGGCACTCTAATCGAACAGTTAGATTTGGAACTTTTGAGATTACTTTCAGTACCGTTGGAATGTAATTAACCTTGATTGTATTAGGTTCTGGATCTGGCTCAAACACGGGCCAGAAGTATGTCCGCCGTTTCAACTGTAAGCAGTGTGGAAAGGATCACCCGGCGTGGACTGCCAGGGGGAGAAAGTCATGTGCCGCTACTGTCAGATACTCGGGCATCGTGCCTTCGAGTGTATCCGAAACCCGGAGAGCAGGAACTACCGCCCGGCGAAGCAAACAACCGGCCCTAAGAATGGAGCTAGCGATACTCGCCCTCCACCAAACAAACCAAGCTCAGGGGTATAAGGGCAAAGGCCCAGCATCGGGACCCGCCCTACATGTCATGGACCGCTCAGATGAGGCTGGTCCTTCTTCTAACCCAGGTATTTCTAAACCATGTGAACCGTTATTGAGCAATGAATGATGTGAATGAGTGCTTGCATGCCTTGATTGCCTAATTGAGTAGGAAAGAATTAGTAAGACTCACTAGTAAAATTTGAAACCGCGTAGGAAGCTATAAGATATGCTTTCCTATCCCCTCACCGCCCTCCCTGGAAGAAAACATTATCAAAGTACAAGAACCAGGGAACGAACAATGTAAGGTTATCCAACCAGGTTTGATATTACTCAAAGGATACCTAACACCGGAGACACAAATTGCAATCATTAGAAAATGTCAAGAATTGGGAGCAGGACCAGGAGGGTTCTACACTCCAGAATTTCCAGGAGGATCAAAAATGAAGCTGAAAATGATGTGTTTGAAAGGATTGGAATCCTTATACCAAGAACTACCAGGATACAAGAAATGGAGATGGAGCACAAGTGCCAAAAATCCCAGAAGAATTGTTACAAATTGTGGAACAAGCAGTTACTACAGCTCAGCAGCTAGAAGAAGATCCAGTTCCCAACTTAAGGGCTGATCTATGTATCATCAACTTCTATGAAGAAGGAGGCCGCTTAGGACTACATCAGGACAAGGATGAAACAAAGGGTCCCTGAACAGGGGATACCAGTATTGTCTTTGTCAATTGGAGATGACGCAGAGTTCCTTTATGGCGAGCAGAAGCGTGGGGACCTTGCAAAGAAAATCATATTGAGTTCAGGAGATGTTTTAATAATGGGTGGAAAGTCAAGGTTGCTATACCATGGAATTAAGAGGATTAAACTAAACACAGCACCTTCGACAGTGATAAACACCACTCACATGAAACCAGGAAGATTAAGTTTGACCTTTAGAAAGTACTAGTATTGTAATAGTTTGGACATCTGAAAGGAGATCATCTCATCAATGGAGCATTATTGTTATGAAAGTGAATGTCTTTAGACCCCATCATATATCAAAGTACTGACTCAGATTCTGTTATTAGGTTGTGCTAAGGAGACGGAAGGTGCCTTAAGTATACTTACTGAGGAGGAGGCCCGCAAGGGCGGCTCGATTCTCACTGGTACCTTTCCGGTTAATGGAGTGGATGCATTAGTACTGTTCGACTCCGGAGCCTCACATACTTTCGTTTCGCCTACGCTTGCGGGGAAGTTGGGGCTAGATGCTGTAGAGTTACCTAATTTTAAGGTGGCACTCCCGTCTAAGGAGAAGATCAGTTGCACTCGTCTTTATAGAGGAGCCACTATCAGTATTAAGGAGGAGGATTTCCTATTGACCTTATTGAGTTCAAGGTCTAGGATTCGATGTTATAGCCGGGATGGACTGGCTGGGGCGGCACAGAGGCCGCATTCTTTGTGCAGAGCGCAGACTGTTGCTTAAGAGCCCATCAGGAGTGACAGTATCTTACCGTCAGAGCCCTAGGGCACCATCGATAAAAGTTATATCTGCTATGTCCATGTACAAGCACGTCAGGAAGCAGAAGGAGGTATACTATGTTATGTTCAGGATGTAGAGCATGACCCTGATTTTGATCCAGCTATGCCAGTGGTGTCGGAATTTCCAGATATTTTTCCAAAGGAACTTCCAGGCTTACCGCCATCCAAGAGGTAGAGTTCTCCATCGAATTATTACCAGGTACCGGTCCCATAGCTAAGGCACCGTACCGTATGGCACCAGCAGAGATGGCTGAGCTGAAGGAGCAGCTGAAAGATTTATTGGACAAGGGATACATACGACCTAGCGTATCTCCTTGGGGAGCACCAGTCCTTTTGTGAAAAGAAGGATGGAAGCCTTCGTATGTATTGATTACAGGAGCTTAATGCAGTATCGGTGAAGAATAAATATCCACTACCACGGATTGATGATTTGTTTGATCAGTTGAGAGGAGCAAAAGTGTTTTCGAAGATCGATTTGAGATCAGGCTACCATCAGATACCCATTAGGGAGCAAGACATAGAAAAGACAGCATTCAGAACACGGTATGGCCACTATGAGTTTACAGTTATGCCTTTTGGCTTGTCAAATGCACCTGCAGTCTTCATGGATTTGATGAACAGATTATTCAGAGAGCAGTTGGATAAGACCGTGGTTGTATTCATCGATGACATCCTCATCTATTCAAAGTCTAAGGAAGAGCATGAGAGTCACCTCCGACATGTACTTGAGATCTTAAGGGAGAACCAGCTTTATGCTAAGTTCTCCAAATGTGAGTTTTGGTTAGACAGAGTTTCCTTTTTAGGACATGTTATCTCTGATGCTGGGATCGCAGTGGATCCAGCAAAGATAGAAGCAGTTCGCACTTGGCCTAGGCCAAAGACAGTTACGGACATCAGGAGTTTCCTTGGTTTAGCAGGATACTACAGAAGGTTTGTCAGAGACTTCTCCAAAATAGCCAAACCTATGACCAGCTTAATGAAGAAGGACACCTTTCACATGGACTACTGAATGTGAGACCTCATTCGAGCTTTTGAAGAATGCTTTGACATCAGCACCAGTTTTGACTATACCTGAAGGCACAGAGGGTTATGAAGTTTACTGTGATGCATCAGGCAGAGGATTAGGGTGTGTACTCATGCAGAATGGGAAGGTAGTCGCCTACGCTTCCCGACAGTTGAAGAAACATGAGGAAAATATCCCACACATGACTTGGAGCTTGGAGCTATTGTTTTTGCATTGAAGATCTGGCGCCACTACCTGTATGGTGTCCAGATGACCGTATATTCGGATCACAAGAGTTTGAAGTATGTATTCACCCAGAAGAGTTAAACATGAGACAAAGAAGATGGGTTGAATTTCTTAAGGACTATGATTGATTTGCAGTACAAGGAAGGGAAAGCTAATGTTGTAGCAGACGCACTGAGTCGACGAGCACATTCCTAAATGCCATTGTGGCTAGCTCGAGTCTTATGGACGACATACGTAGAGCACAGCAGAGTGATCAGCGAATGATGGAGATCAGTCAGAAGTTGTCTGACGGTACATTTGAGTGGTAAATATGAGTTTCAGCTACATGATGATGGACTATCAGATTGAAGGGAAGATTGTGTATTCCCAGAGACAGCACAGATATAAAGGAGCATATTCTTCGAGAGTCCCACACTTCTTCCACATCTGTCCATCCAGGAGCTTCTAAGATGTACAAGATCTAAGAGGTATTTCTGGTGGAGTGGTATGAAGGGCGACGTGACAGAGTATGTGATTCGATGTCTCACTTGTCAGAAAGTGAAATTCGAACATAGACGACCAGGAGGTATGGTACAGTCTATGCCAGTTCCAGAGTGGAAGTTTTATGATATCTCCATGGACTTCGTGGTGGGACTACCACCTACGAGAGGAGGCCTTAATATGATTTGGGTTGTTGTTGATCGACTGACTAAGGTTGCTAGGTTTATTCCGATGAAAGACACTTGGAAAGTGCCAAAGTTAGCAGAACTATTTGAGCAGGAGATTATCAGACATCATGGAGTACCTAAGACTATTGTTTCAGATCGAGACACTAGATTTCTCTCACGATACTGGCGAGCTACTCGCGAGGCACTTGGCACTGAATTGAAGCTTAGCACAGCATTTCATCCTCAGACAGATGGTCAGTCAGAGAGGACTATTCAGACCTTAGAGGACATGCTACGAGCATGTGCCTTGGATTTCCAGGGCAGCTGGATAGATAGATTACATCTCATCGAGTTTGCAATAACAACAGCTATCACGCCTCTATACAGATGTCACCTTTTCAGGCTTTATATGGCAGACCATGCCGCACACCTTTGTGCTGGGACGAGTCTAGTGAGACCGTCATCATTGGGCCTGAGTACTTAGAGCAAGTCCAGGCAGAGGTACAGCAATCAGAAACAATATGAAAGCAGCACAACAGACAAAATCATATGCTGATGAGAGGCGACGAGACCTTGAGTTCGCAGTTGGCGATCAGGTATTTCTACGAGTTTCACCCATGAAGGGTGTATTCAGATTTGGTCAGAAGGGCAAGCTAAGCCCGAAATTTGTAGGACCCTATGCTATCATAGAGCGGGTGGGCCTTGTGGCATATCGACTTGATTTGCCAGCCGAGTTGGGCAAAGTACACAATGTTTTTCATGTGTCTCAGCTTAAGAAATACATGCCTCATCCTTCTCATGTTCTACAACCAGAGACACTCTCTTTAGAACCAACAATGCGGTATGTGGAAACACCGCAAAGAATCTTAGACAGAAAGACACGAGAGACTCGAAACAAGTCTGTGAGCCTCGTGAAGGTTCTTTGGTCGAACCACGATGTGGAAGAGGCCACATGGGAATTAGAAGCAGATATGCGAGCGAAATTTCCCTCATTATTTACCGACCAGACACTTTAGTCTAGGGTACGGGGGCGTACCCCTCTTTTTGGGGGGGTAGAGCCTTTTTCATTTTTGAGTTTAGTGTGCGTTTTGTTGCACTTTTGTGCATTTCAGTGACGTTCTGTCTTGTATGTGTTCTTGTGTAACACTATTCAGCATATTTCAGTGACATGTTGTCTTGTATGTGTTCTTTTGTGACACTGCATTTGAATGTACCTTGTACTTCTACTAGATGGTGTGTACCTTGTTACACTACAATAAAAGTTTATGTGCACTACTCTGCACTATCAGACATGAAAAGTGACTATGTTATTATATACACTATATTGTTCCAAGTATTCCTGTTGTGTTTGATGTACACTGTGAACTTAGGAATATAGAGACTTGGGACTTGATCCCTAAAAACTAGATTGAGTTGTGGATACCTAGTGGAACTTGATTCCCCACAACCTTATAATTTAGATATGAGACTTCGGGGCGAAGTCCTTTTTTAAGGGGGGTAGATTGAAATACCCCAAATATAAATAATATTATTAAATCATTATTTATTGGAATATAATCCAAATATAAATCATTTCACGTACGCATGCAAACCCATGCATGAAAACGTTACGTAAAAATAGTCGTTTCACCATAAACGCTAAAACGCCTTAGAAGCATATGGTCAAACATGACCTTGTATGACCCTCTAATATTCAAACCAAATGGTCATACAATTATTATATGAATATATAAATATATTCCCTAAGCTATATTCAGTCAAAAACGCAAAACGCTCGGGAGTGCTCACGCACGCCCCTTAAAGCACGAAAAGTCCGGAGGAGTGCCGAGGTGGCACGAACTCCTATAAAATTGATTCCTTGAGTTCCTAACATCATTATTAACCATTATAAAGAGAACCCACGAAGTGGTTTCTCAAAATTCAGCAAAAACCACAGGAGGATTTCTTAGCGCTCCTTTTTGGCCCGGGAGTGTCCCGATGGCCCGTAAATTATGTCACGGGTTGATATAACCCCATATAACTCAATGTAACATCTTAGTATATGTTTATTTACTATAATAAGTGTTTACAAACACTTGGAACTCATAAAAACAATTGGTTTCCCAAAATTTCCTTAGAGCACAAAAACACACCTTCGGGTGTCACGAAAATGCGTTTTACGCAATTACCTTGTAGTTTTTGACATGCCACGAATTGGTAATCTTAAATAGGGTTAAAATGACCTTCTAAATAAGTTGGTGTGACTAGTCAACAAGGCTCTCTATAGGGGCCGATTTTGAGAGCAAAAACTAGTATAAAATTTGCCTTTAAAGTTTAAAAAAGGCTTAAAACATAATGACTCATCATCCCATGTGCTATAATACTTAATGGCAAAGAAATGTGTGACTCATTTGACCAGAGAGCTGTCGAAATTATGCTAGAGAACATGGCCAAGTTGGCTAGACAAAAACAAATGCTAAAAGCAAAAAGTAGATTCCTTTTCTTTTTGCCTTTTGATTTCTTAAGCAAGTAACCTTCCTTGCTTGTTTCTTAGCTCATGAATGCCGATCAAATGAGCTCCATTCAGACCCTAAACCGTGCATATACAAGAGAGAAGAAGACAAGTTATAACATTGAAAAATCAAGGAATAAAACTCACCTTTTCTTACCTTGTCTTCTAGCTCATAATCATTCTCTTCCAACTCATGCTTGTCACACCTCACATGTCCGATTTTCATGCTGGAAAGGAGGCATTTATTGAGCCAATAAACCATGTAATAAACTAAGGAAAAGTAAAGTCATTTGACATTAAAAATTGACAAAACAAAATCAAATTCCAATTGCCCTCTTTCATTTACGTGAGCTAGGTCTCATTTCCCTCCTTGCACATTTCCTCCACGGTTTGGTAAGGCTCCCTCCTCTCTCTTCTTGCTTCATCTTCTTCCTTTGAAGCTCTTAAGTCCATTAATGGAGTTTTAACTTCTACTTCATCTTTAAGGTAATTTCCTAGCATTTCTTGGCAAGTCTTGAAGCAAAACTCTTCCTAGCATATCAAGGTGTTTCGGCATCAATTAGATCTCCAAGGGGGTTGTCCAAAACAACATTAATCCAAGGAGCATCTCAAGGTTATCTTAAGGTAGGTTTTAAAGCTTGAAAATCCTTAAAGCACATTTTTATGTGTAACCAAGTTCTCTTCTAAGTCTCTTTTCTTCTTCATTTTGATGAAGGAAAACTTGTTCTTCACCTACCTTAGGAGCCGAATTTATAAGGAGAAAAGCCTAAGGTAAATCTTGTAAAACTACTTCCAAATCTACTTAAGATCTTTATTCAAGATCTAACTCCTAAACACCTTCACCTCTTGCATAAAACCGAAGAGGAGCATCAAGTTTACCTAGGAGAAAGCTTGGAGATTCAAGAAGAAGTTCAAACACTTAACCACCTTTGTCAAGAAGTAAGTTTACTAAGTAAATCTTTATGTTATAAGCTTTGTTAAGCTTCTAAAAATTGTACAAAAATTATGTACATCTCTTAGGCTAAATAATACCGAAACTATATGGTTTTATATGCCAAAAATATAATCTATAACATATATAGAAAATATTTACCTTAAGACACATTTTTGTGTCACAAAATTTATTTAGGTTACAAATAAAATTAGGCCGAAATGTCTAGGGCAAAAATGTTTTATTTTGAGCTAAGAATCAATATAAGACATTACAATAATTTATACATGAGTTATATGACTCCTATGAATTTATGTATAATTATATGACATATAAATCCACTTTATATATATATGGTCACTAAATATTTGGCCGAATGCTCTATTGATAAATGGTTTTAATGACCTACTTAGGTATATAAACTTATATCATAAAGTTTGGTGAGTTAAAAATATTTATTAGTTAAATGGCTAATTAATAAGTTATGTGGCTTAAATGTAATTTTTACAAAGTTTGTGTTATTGTGAAACCGAGAGCTAAAGGGGTATTTGGTGTAATTATGATATAATATAAGGTTAGGAATTAAGTTTAGAATTTTAGATAATTTAAACAAGCTTTAAAATAACTTTTATAAAGTTTTGGGCTATTATGTAATTTATAAAAGTTGTTATGAAAGTTTAGAATTTATTAGTGGGCGAATTCATAATTAAAGATTTATTAGGCTCACTTTCGAAATTTTGAGGAATTAATATTTAGACTTTAGTTTATAAGTTATTAAGAAACTATTATAAAGTTTTGGGAAAATGTAATTAAGGAAGTAAATGACAAAGCCGAATTACTTTGGGGTTAGTTTGGTAATTTAAGAATTTATATATATATTCGGCATTTATGGAGAATTAAAATTAAAACTATAGTTTATAAGGCATTATGCAAAGTTTATAAGTTTTGTGGTTAAATTGTAATTATAGGAAATAATATTATTGCCGAGAATTTAAGGGGCTAAGTTTTATTTTTGAAGTTATAATATTTAAAAGCTATATACCAAAATATTAGTGTGACTATGTAATTTAGCTAAATAAGAAGTTAAAACTCTATAATATAATGAGATTAGAATTTAAATAAAGTTTATGAATTAATATGGTTGATTTAAAATAACCGAAATATAAGGGTAATAATTTAGATTTAAATAAATATAGGTCCTACATGGATATTTGGAGGAATTAGAAGAAAGAATTTTAATTAAAGGAATTATGGAATTAGAACTATGGCTTATATAGTTATAAGGAAGTTAAAGAAACAATAAATATTATGACAAAAGGAGAATAATGAGATTATAAGAATATTATGTCATTGTAAGACATTTAAATTTAGTTAAGAAAATTATAAGTTGTTATGTCACTTAGACAATTAAAATAAACAACAATATAGTACATGAATATATGAATACATATATGTACATTAAAGGATTTATAAATAAATCAAAAGGAATAACAAATAAGTTATACATTAAATCATGAGGTAATTAAAGAAATAAACCTCACATGAAATAACAAATACGAGATTTGTTGAAAGATCCAATAGAATTATTATATAAGGGTAACATAAATTAACCCTCTCAGTTAATCCTATTCTAGGACTTTGTTTGACCAGACGTTGACCGGGAATTAAACAGTACAGTCTACGGTGAACGGTATGGGATTCTTGCAACCTGTTTTCTACCGGATTACACCGGCTTGTGTGCTATCTGTTGTTTGAAATAACGACCAAGATAATTAATGTAAAATGTTGTTTACTCTTGTGCGCTGTTGTATTATTTTATGTGCGTGAATGTTGCTGACTACAACGTGTATGTCCCACGCATACAAACACTACTATACCAGTGGATTAAATACCTGCGCTTCAGTATACCGAGGACTTGTACTCAGTCTCTCACTAACTTCACTTTATAACAACGTCATTATCCTAAACGTGATAATTGACAATACACATTGTGTTCTTGTTTAACGTCTTTATATGACACTTAACAATTCTATACTTCGAGAACGAGGAGCCCAGTTGGATCTCCATGCATGCTACAGGAGTTGTACCTGTCTCAGGTCGTCTCCTACTACGTCGCGACGGAACATTCAGTTGGGAGGAAGACTCTATTCCTCCCGGGATTCAAATGCCCATCAGTTCAGTTTGAGGAAGATTTCATTCCTCTAGTGGGATTCATTTTCCCACGCCTCTCAGTTCAGGGTTTAACTACGTTATCTCCTGGGGTTTTTATACCCAACCTTTCTCTATAACGAGGTCACTATACCTCCACTATATTGATATACTTTTATACATCTGTCAGTCCCACTGTGTGGACCCGACAGCTATCAGACATTTCAGTTCAGCTAACTTGACCTTCTGTGTCTTGTTCTATGTGACATTATTGTCCTTGTTTGGATACTTGTTATCATCAGATTATGCTTGTTTACAGCTTTATAAAAATGAACTGCATGTGTTCGACAAAGTAGTTGGTGTGGCCCGGTAGACGATGGGCTGCACGTTTTCCATACCAGCATTGTTTGCTGAGCCCCTTTGGGGGCACCCCCATTTTTCAGGTACCTGAAGTTTAAGAAGATCACCACACTGAGTGTAGGTGGGGTAGACCAAGCTTTGGGAGTCTACTATTAGTTAATTATTTTATTTCAGTATTTTACTTTGAGTTTGATTCCTAGTATCTCGGGTTGTATCTGTATTCCAGACCGTGACATTTGAGGATTGTATTTGGACTTAGCCTTGTTGGTCACAAGGGTGGCCAACGGCATTGTAATACCGCCCGGTTGTTGTATTTATTTCCGCTGCAGTTTATTTTATTTGGGAGTGATCGCCGTTCAGTTTATTGGATTCGGGTTGGGGTATTACAATTTGATTATGTGTGAAAAAAGCAATTCACTTCAATATCTCAAGGATGTTTCCGAATAAACAACAACCGACATGATTGTTCCATATTGTATGCTGCTCTTGAAGATGAAGGTCACATTTGGCTCATCAAACGACGATACACAATTTGGGAATGGGAGGTGGTTGATGAGTTGATGAGAATGTAATGTCTCATATGCTTATTACAGACATAGACACAATGTAATTCATACTAGTAACATAATATTGTAAGTGGACTCTTGTATAGAAGGACATGGGCTGAACTTATTATATTGGGCCCCTATGACTTATTATCTAATATCCTCCCGCGGTCCAAACGAGAGACCAACGGACGTTTAGAATAGAACGCCAAGAACGGAGAAGACGAAAGGGCCTTGGTGATACCGTCGGCAATCTTACTCTGGGGCGGGAATGTGCACCATCGTGAGGCTGCCATTGACAATCCACTCACGAACAAAAAGTAGTCAACAACAGCATGCTTCATCCGGTTGTGAAAGACCAAATTTTTACTCAAGTAAGTGGCTCCAATATTGTCACGGTACAAGATTGGTTCTTTATGCCTAAAACCTTAACTCTTGAAAAATTTGTAATACCTAAATCCTTTCAGCCATAGTAGCCAAAGCCTTATATTCGGCCTCCGTCCATGATTTTGCGACTGATTTATATTTCTCTGCGCTTTAGGAAATCAGATGCTCTCCAAGGAACAAACAATACCCGGTGGTCAAGCGACAGTCTCGATGTGCTCCATCCCAGTCCGCATCAAAATAAATCTCAAGTGAGCCAGGAGGAGAAGCAGCTAAAAAGAGCCCCATGTGTTTGGTATGGTTTAGACAGCGAAGTAATCTTTTCACTGCTTGCCAATGATTTTCATGAGGCATGCAAGTGCTGACGTATTATATTTACTGCATACGGATGTTCGGGACGGGTAATAACTAGATACTGCAAAGATCCTACAATACTACGATGAGAGTGGGACCTGAAAAGAGAGGAGAGATAGGATCCTAAGAGCAATATTGGGATTCATGGGGGTTGAAAACTGAAATTCACTTAGAGTTAGCAGTTTAGCACGCTCCAGAATTTCTAAAATATACTTATCTTGCTTGAGAAGTAGCCTAGTAGAGTTTAGAAAATAAAGAAGTTACCTAGATCCTTAACTGTAAAGGTTTTACCCAATCTACCAATAAGACATTCTAGCAGTAGAGTAGTACTTATTGTCAGAAGTAGTCATCCACATACACAAGAGCAAAAACAACATCACCCTATGTATGAAAACAAAGAGAGAGGGATCCTTCTTAGACATAATAAATCCAAGCTCCAAAAGAAGAGAGCTCAAGGCAGAGTACCACGCCTTAGGAAACTGTTTAAGCCCATAAAAAGCTTTCTTTAGTTTACAAACATGCAAAGGTCTGTCCTTGTCAACAAACCATGGGGCTGTTGAACATAAACCACCTCTTCAATAACCTCATTCAGAAAAGCATTTGAACATCCAATGTCTAATAGGCTAGTTCAAGGATATTGCCACAAATAACACAATTATGATAGTAGTGACTTTTGATAACAAGGCTATAAGTCTCAGTAAAATCAACCTCATCCGTTGGTTATAGCCCTGAGCCACCAACCTTGCCTTCCTCCTCTCAATTTTACCCTTAGTTGTCTTCTTTGTCTTAAGAATCAATTTCACCCCCAAAACATTCGTGCCATGGAACATGGGGAACTAAATCCCAAATGAGTGACCAACAAGCATTATACTCTTGCACACAAAGCATCCCTCCAAACAGGAAAACATTTAGCTTGAGTAAAACTGTGTTCCTTATGAATAGTCATATCAGGTGTAATAGCAATAGCATAAGAGTAGATAATTGGGGCCAGGGAACTGTGCCATCAATGTAGATAAGAGGTTTCAAGGTATTATTCTTAGCACGGGTAATCATTAGATGAATATTTTGGGGGAGGTAATGGTGATGGAGATAGAATAAGAAAGAGTATTTGTAACACCCCTACCGCTAATCCGTCATACTGTACAAATACTTACCTTCGCAGCGATTTACATACACAGCGGCGGGTGTACACACGCCGTTAGTCACCCACGTGACTAACAAGGCCAGCTACAATACTACATACTATCAGTCTGATGAATTTGAACATACCGGGTACTCTACACAATACATTACTTTCCATTGCATACTCAAACCATAATTCAAATGCACTCAAATACAACACTATACCGAGTCTACTATAATCCTTAAATTACCGATTCAGTTGGACTTCCAAATCGCATTACAATACAAATACAATTCCTATTACTCAACTACCCATGCTTTCGTAGCAGCCCCGTCCTACACTCTCGAACGGTGGTCGCTTCGAATACCTGTAAAAATAAAAACGGTGCCCTAGGGCTCAGCAAAATTGCTGCATTGAAATTCGCATACCCCGCGTGCTAACCGGGGTACGGACCGATACTTTGGGTCGGATATACATGGAGTTCGTTTTACATGCATACATACATACTAATACTACGACAATAAAATCAACAATACTTACATACATACAAGGTCATTACCTACCAAGGAAGACAATTTGTCAGTCAACCGTTCATTTAGTTATCCGTTCATCCGGTTTCAATCGGATCTCTCTTCTCCTTGCTCGGGTTTCATAAGGCTTACACCAAGCTTAATCTTACTTACTTGTTGCTTTACTTACACTGCGCTCAATACCTTAATCATTATTTTCTCATGCTTACTCAGTATTCACTACTACCAACTTACTCTTACTCAGTACTCATCACTTGCTCTCACATACTCAGTACTCCATACTCTTTTCCTTCTCGTACTTACTCATTGCTCGGTACTTATTCATACTCCTACTTACTCCTTACTCAATACTCATTACTTTACTCATACATACAATACGCATACTCTCATTACTTTTGGC
The DNA here is from genome assembly GCA_023374045.1 of Limonium bicolor. Taxonomy (NCBI): domain Eukaryota; kingdom Viridiplantae; phylum Streptophyta; class Magnoliopsida; order Caryophyllales; family Plumbaginaceae; genus Limonium; species Limonium bicolor. The sequence continues at coordinate 90,769,589 of CM041778.1, forward strand.
CTCCGGGCGGAGTCATACACAGGACTCTCCACCGGGCCTACAAATACAAAGGGCTATACACTTAGCTCCTCCAATACTCAAATGTCCGTTTTTTACTGGACTACTCAAATTCCCAACACTCCTCTCTTGGAGTATCTTACAATCTCGTGGATTAGCCTAGAAGTATCTCTCTCTCGATAACCTCCTAGCCTCGAGAATTACCAACGTCTAGTATTCTCAGATTTAAGGTTTCCCCAACGTATCGAATACTCTCATGTTCGGGACATACTTACAATAGTCCGGGTCCTCTCATCATTGGGTCACTAATTTTCTAAGGGGTTTGGAAATCCCTCATCATCCTTTACTACTCTCATGGTTCATGTCTTGCACCATCATCATTCCTCTAATAGAGGTTACTTATATGTACTCCACTATTTATTGTTTTGGGGATTATTTATTTCGGTTCTCTTACCGTTATCGGGAGGTTACTAGTCCCGCACACTCTCTCACATTCTAGTGAGTCATTGGTTTGTGTTATCGTTTCTTGGTTTGTTAGTGTTCGTGCGTTTCTACATTTTCATTAATTCACAACCAGACTCCTACTACGAGTCAATAAACAACGAGACTCATTTATGAGTCGGTTCTACACACTAAGTTAAGCCACACAATCATTCAAGAAGGGTTAGCTCAATACAACATACAACAAGACATACAATGAAAGGCAATAGACCATTTTCATGCTTTAATCTTGATTAGCCGGCATACAGCACACAAATCAAAGTAGCTCAGTTAGCATACGGGGTATGAGAAAATCATACCTTTCACCGGGGTTAGCTTTACCGTGTGTTCCCTTGTTCCTTGGTTCACACTTGCTCCACTGATAATGTTTCAAACATTGTTATTAATACTATGTTCATACGGTACGTACATAATTACTACTCCCGTACGTTTACCCCGTTGTCCCGTTACACTTAGTTTTACTCATGTCAAACTATGTCCTTACTTCCCACTCATTCCTACACTTGTTTACTTCTTTATGCCTCTAAATATCACCAAACAGGCCTTAACAACATTACAAACCATCCCCAATCCATCCCCATCATTAGGAGGCCTTAAAACATTCTGTTACATTTTAGCCTGGTCGGGTTTGGTGTCCCGGGTTACAAACCCGGACCAATCCCGGAAATCAGTTTCTGCCATGTTTTGCCTTGGTCCGGGTATGGTACTTGGATACAAACTCGGACCACATGCTGGGATGTGTTTCTGGCACATTTTTGATGTGGTCCGGTTGGAGTACTTGGTTACAAACCGGACCATGTTTGTAGGTGTATAAATGACAGTTTTGTCATCTTTTCACCCCCAATTCACTCCAATCATTTCCTAAAACTTTCCACATGTTTCTAAAGGTTTAAACACCCTAAAACATGTCTAAAACTTCAAAACATTTGTCAATCCTTACTCAAACTTCTTGCTCAAATTCTACCCATTTCCATTCTTACTGTTACATTTTGCACACTTGGTACTTCCTAACTTCCTCTTGATGGTTTATACCTTCTACCAACCTTACCAAAATACTTAATCACCACTACAATTCCATCCAGGGCAAATGCACTACCTATACCAAGTCTAACCTCCATTTCCAAGATTATAAACACTAACTCTTTTTCTTGAAATTCCAATGCTTTACAACCCATTTCATACAGAATTTTCACACTCACATATTAAACCTCCATTTACCATTCCATGGTTACTAAACATCTCTACTACCCAATACACACCTTGGTCTCCCATTCACCAAGTCATCCAAAATGCTTATTTTTCTACTAAATTTTGCCATAGTTTGCCTACAAACCTAGCATATCCAATCCATTCTTCTCACCAAAATCAATCCTAATCAGCCACACCCATACAAGGGTCCTACCAGAACCAAAGCAATCATAAACAAAATCTCATCATTACAACAATACCAATATACATACTCAAATACTGGCTCTAAGGCCCTTATTGCACACAACAACTTTCAAATTCCCTCAAACTTCAACCAACTACATTCCTAGTACAAAAATTTGGGTTCATTCATTAAGTTACCCATTCCCAATATTCTAAGACAATTTAAATAAGCACCAAGGTAGTTTAATTACCTTGATTTCACAAGTTCCTCTTCCATTTCTCCTCTTCTCTTCCTTGCATTTTTGGTCAGTGGGCAATGGAGTTGCCAAAAACTCCATTCCATCATCCAAGGAACACAAAAGGAGTGTAATTAAAATCCTAAACCCTTGGAATAATACTACTTCAATAAAATACTTAAAACACAAAATTTAGGGTTTTACCTTTGGATTTCCAAGAGGGGTTTTGACCCTTGATTCAAGAAGGTGATTCCACCACCATTGGAAGGTTGGAATAATGTTCAAACAAGAGAAGAACAAGGTGTTACAAAGGGGCAAAATCGGCCATGAAAGATGGATGAAGAAAAATGAGTTTTTCTTGAATGTTTTTACCTTAGAAGAAAGAGGGGATTCCAAGCTCCATAACAATTCCATTTTCTTCACCAATGGGGTATACCCATGGAAATGAACTTCATCATTTTGGAATTTTAAAAAGAGGGAAGGGTAGATCTTGATGAGAGGAGCAAGAATATATAATTTGTTTTTAATTTGGAGTTGTAATGTGGCTTGGGCAAGCTTGGAAGTGTGGGCTGCCATGGAGGGTGAAGAAATCGTCCAAAGGAAGAAGGAGAACCAGAAGAAGGAAGGAGAGGGGGAGTCTCACGCTGGAAAGGAAAGAAATGAAGAGAGAGAGAAAGGTAAAGTGCTTTACCTTACTTTTTGTTTTTTTACTTTATTTCTTTCTCTTTTTATTTCCAGCTAGTTTAAGTGTGTGAGAGAGCTAGTTACTCTCTTAGAAACCGGCCCACTAATATACATGAGTTGGGAGCGTTTTTCGTCTTTTACAAAAAACGCTTGTTAATTTACCCGGTTTAGCACTATTCACAAACCGGACCCGTTTTCTGGAATTTTATCGTTTCTTCATTTTTAATGGTTATTCAGCTTTCATTAATGTTTAATTATAGTTATTTAATGAACTATAATTTTTTACGGGTTATTTGACACTCAAGTCACGTTTTCGGGTTTTCCAAAAAACGTGCGCTAAAGCTTAATTAGCGTTTTAAACACATTATTGGATCCATTTTCTTCGGGAATCATTCCCGATACTAATTAGGGTATGAATAAGCCTTAGAAATCCTATAATACGCTAACCGAGGTTCGTACCTCTATGGTTATATAACGCTATTTTAGCGTTTTTGCTTTTTAAGCGTTTCTCATTTCTTTTGGATTTATTTTCCTTATGAAATTACTAGACACTATTAGGCCCTTAAATACCATATTAGAATAATTTCATCACCATATTTAAGTTGGGGTTTTTAATCTCCCCCTTAAAGAACTTTGCCCTCAAAGTTGGTGAATCTAGATTGTTACTCGTATAAGTACTCTATAGCTAGGTTTATGACCTCTAACGTATAACTTGTCAGACTCCAAGTGTCTGACTCGATGTATACTACAAATCCAAACAGGATGTCATGCATGTATATCAAAAAAATATCTGTTACAAATCTCCATGGGGTCCGTCCGCAGATAAATGAGGGTACCATCCTCTCCCATGTCGGCGATCCCTCAGGTACGGTCAGTTTGAACACTTACGCTTTCTGGTTCACGGCGTCATGACTAATGGCACTTACGCTTTCTGGCATGGTCCTTGGTTCAGATCAAATTCATTTGCATATATAGAGATCCTCAGGCATTACTCATACTTACTCATACTTACTTCCAGTGCCCTTGGAAAAATACAAAACACAAGCCCACGTTCTACCTGTCTTCAAGACTAAAGGCCACAGCCACGCGGGTGATAGCGGTTTCAAAACTAATCATCACTTCCACAAAATTAAAACTAGCTTCACCTCCATGGTTTCAACCGGATACCCGTGCCTAGTCATGGAAGATCCACTAGCGCGTGGAGCGGTTTCAAAAACCGATCTCATTAAGTTTGAAGAAAACATTGTACCAAATTAGTTTGGGAATTCATTTTGAAAACTTGATACATCTCCTGAATTCCTTTTGATGATTATACCTATTACTAGTGTTATTACTGTGACCACTTATAGGGAGCTTCAAGAGATTTCCCCCAATGTTATCAGCATTGGGTTGAACTATCCTTCCACCCCAATTTGGTGTTTGGTTCCCTTGATCGCTAGCAAATCAGTTCCACCTCCCACCTCAATTCAAACAGACAAACGTCAACCTGTGTTCGTTTCTATCTTTTAGTCTTGTAATCATAATCACACAATACATTTCCAATTTATAGAATCACCTACTAACTTACTAATACTCATCAATTATTGCTATCATCTTCAACTACTATACTTAAGAAATTCAAGGGATAATATCCAATTAATTTCTATTCTCCAATTAAATTCATCAAATACATCGGTTCATACTGATGTCTATAACATCATTTACATCAGTTTCATACCTATTTATACTCACCAAGTCTCCCATAGTACTCATTTCTCATACTATTACCAATCGGGATTCCCATTCCCCTGGAGTTTCTCTACTCCTTTCCTATTCTTATTTCCCAAATAACCACAATTACATGATGAGTGAATACAAATGTTTATGTAACATAAGTATCAATCATCAAAACAAATACTTTTGCGCTATGTGCATTGTAGTTTACGCACTTATCACGTAAAACTTATAACACTTCGCGGTTTTCGCTCTACCCCCCTTAAAAGGGATTACTCCCACGTAATCTACCATGTGTCAACATTAGACATTGGTCGAAGGCATTAAGCCGTCATGGAGTGGTTTAGCTTCCATGCGGTCTATTATACAATGTTCCTTGATCAAAGGGTCTTAACCGTATTACCGGTTAGTCCTTGCATCAAAAATTTTTCATCGGAGTTTATCTAACTCTTAACCGGGTTTGGTACTAGCCTAAATGGCTTTAAGGCATTGATAATTAACCTTTTATTCATTAGGTGTATTTCACTTGGAATTCTGGGCCCACTAGCTTCTGCTGCGCGACCCTGATAACTTGGGTTATTCGCCCTTTTCGTTATCCTCAATGTGCTACACATTACCTTTTTATCCCTCTTATTGTGGGAATAAGGTTTATTCCATCAAGCGTGGTATTTCCTTTACCGTACGCGAGTTCAATGAGCTTCGGATTTTCTATCCAGATCTTTGGAAATCTATATACATATTGTTGTGTATTATAGTGATCATTCACTTGGTTCCTCTGACTTATTGTCGGTTGAGATTGAGCCACTACTTAGTTGTAGTGCTTCCTCTGTTGTCAGTAGCTTCTGAATTATGTCAGTTTCTATGGTTCAGTACAAGTGTTCTTTACTTGTATGACCTTGCATTTTCTATGCGTCGGTCCTAGTGACTTTCTTAAGTCTCCTTTCACTTTTATTCCAATGGAATTCACATCTTGTGATTGTTGGTGTGTTTCACACTCTTCGTGCTTCTTTGGCCTTAGGCCGCACGGTTGTTTCAAAGCTTCCGCTTAACTGGCTTATGCCATGTTCATTGGTGAAAGGAAGAATTTACCACGATTTATATTTTCCATATTCCCAGCTATCCCACTAGATCATTAACTGCACAAGTGCAATACCAAAACACTCAGTCCTACAGAGTGCAGAGGCGTAAACGCTTGGCAGTAAATCTCTCATGTGAAATAGGAATAAATATTACTTCTTCGTGTGGTGCTTCGTCATTTGGTGCAGACTCCTGGCTTGTTGCCTGGTCTGTCCACTATCTCGTATTAACAACTCCGTAGCATTGGGTGATTATTCACATACATTGGTCGCCTGCTGCGCATCGTGTTCTTACTGATTCCATAGTATTGGTTTACATGGCATCCGCTGTTGCTAGCTTCAGCTCATGCATTTCCACCATCTATACCATGGTTCAACGTTTATACTTATGAGCTCCTAGAGCGTTATTTACTTATACTTTACGTTCCAACATATCGTGTTCCTTCTGAACTGGTTACTCCTTAGTTTCCAATAATTGCTTTCAAAGCTTATTTCACATTGCTTGTCAATAATTGTATGCTCAAGCTTCACTACATTAGTAGTTCTGAAAGGGATATGTTTTCAGACATTTATTGATGGTATCCTCCTCTTAGAATCCATGTGTTCACCGCTCTCGCGGTCTCACATTTATGAGGGGTATCCTTGCTCGTTGGTTATTAAACCATCACACTGGTGCCGTTCTTGGCAACTCTTCATATCGTTCACATTGGTTTTTGCAACCGTTGGGTTGTATCCTGTAGTAGGTTTATGGCATACTAGCCACATTGACTAGAGCTCGGCTCATCTCAGGCGGTTTACAAGCTTTGCTTCTCCTTACACCATCAATTGGTTTGAAGGTAAGTAATTTGATGTTGATTGTTGTCATTGTTAATTTAGGGCATCCCCTAGTAAGTGGGATCCCTTCGGTGTTCTAACCGAGTGTCCATTCTAGCTCTTGTGCTTTTATCACGCTTCCGACACCCTTCAAGGATTGCTCCTAGGTGTTATTAAGTGATGCTATTACATCTGGCTGATATTTATGAGTGTGTCAGTCTGTTATCCTACCTTACGGTTCTGGATCTGAGTTATCCCATTGAGGGTTATAACGTCTCCCGTTCTTAGGGTATACCATGGGTACTTCTCTTATATTTTTAACCGGTTTGGTATTTCCTTTAGTGGTGAAAGGAAACATTAGAAGTATTTTGTGGAGTATAAGAAGAAAGCGTATAAGAATCAGGGGACAGAGAAGAAGTGGAAACAGAATTAACAGAGGAGAGGATATGATTATGTGGTGAGAGGTTAGAGAAGGGCAATAGAACAGGTATGAGCTAAGAAGTAAAAGAATCAGTGCATGGAGAAGAACTAGAATTGGACCTCATAGGAAAATGATGTTCATTAAAAACAACATCCCTATAAACATAGCTCCTCCTAAAATGAGAACAATAACAAATATATATCTTATGGTGAGGAGAATACCTTAGAAAATACACTTAGTGGTCCTGAATATGAGTTTATGTGGATTTTGAGGTCTGATATTGGGCCAACAAGAGCACCCAAACACCCATAAGATAGAATAACCAGGAATGTGTTTAAATAAAAGCTCATAGGGAGTTTTGTAGTTCAACACTTTAGCGGGAGTGCAATTTTAAAGAAAACAGACTGCCTTAAAGGCATAGCTCCAAAATCTCATAGGTAAAGAAGAATGAGCAAGAAGAGAGAGCCCCTTATCTACCAGAAACCTGTTTTTGATTTCCACACTTCCATTCTGAGGATGACAATATGGACAAGTCAGCCTATGAGATATACCAAACTTGGTAACCAAAGATCTTAAAGCCTGAAATTCCCCACCTCATTGGTCTGAATAGCTTTGATGGTGGTCGAAAAATGATTATGCACCAACCAAATAAAAGCATCAAAAACAATCATAACATCAGACTTTCTTGCCATAGGAAATAACCACACAAATTTGGAGTAATCATCAACAACAAGTAAAAAATACTTGTAACCATTAGACCTGGCAAACGGGTTATCCGTTCGGGTTTTGGGTCATATCTTTTTGGGAAAATATCTGTTTGGGTCATTAAACTTTGGGACATTTCAGGTTCGGGTCATTCGGGTTTGGGTCAAATCGGGTTTGGGTTGTCAGATAGAACCAGGTTTCGGTTATTTCGGTCATGATTAATATTATATTAAAAAATTATTAAATAAATATATACCTAATTTCTATAAGAATATACTACATATAGATTACAGAAAAGTCAATACAATGTTTATTCTGAATTTCATTCAGATATACTAAGTTTGAATCAAGTTTTTTGTCATTCAGGTTTGGGACAATTCATGGTCACTATTATTTCATGTTATTTGAGTTTAGCTAATTTTTAATTACTTTTATTTCAGATCATTTTGGGTTCGGGTTGGTTCAGATTATACATTTTTTGGGTCATTTCGGGCTTTGGTCATTTTGGGTTTTACCCAATGGATTTTGGGTTTGTTATATTTAAATATTTTCAGGTTTCGGTCAGGTTTCAGGTTTGGATAAAACGGGCAGGTTTTCAGGTTGGGTCAAATTTTGACAGCACTAGTAACCATCAATAGAGTCAGTGTAGGAAGATCCCCAAACATCCATGAACAACAACTCAAAACTGGCACTAAAAGTAGAAGAACTAGAAAAATCTGGAAATGCATGATGTTTGCCCATACAACAAGCATTACCAAATTCCAGTTTCTTACTACTCAGAACTGGCAATTTATTACACCCACAATCTTGTTAGTAAACAATAGAGGGATGACCAAAACTCTGATGCCACAACTCAATAGTAGGTGAACCTCTCCCTCTGTTGTGGCATGCACCATAGGGTTAGGGGAAAGAGGAAAAACATACACTCCATCCTTAAATGAACCATGGAGAAGAGCCTTCTTTTTTTTGGATCCTTCAAAACAAGGGAATGAGAGAAAAACTCAAAAGTAAACATAAATATCTTAACAAAATTGTCGAAAAGATAACAAATGCTTATTTAGACCAGATGTATAATAGTTATGAGATAACTAAAACACGTTAGATGCATGAGAAAGTGAACCTGAACCATGATGAGTTATCCCCAGTTGTGAACCATCACCAAGAACAACATATTTTTGCCTAGTGTAATCTATCGGAAGTATGTGGGTATGTGATTATCGAAGAATAGACAAAAGAAAGAAACAGAGAAGGAAATGACTTGTTTCAAAGGAGATTGTTACTATCCTTGCTTAATTACAACCTAGATCTACCGTAAATATATACGGGTGAAAGAAAGTAAAAGATAAGATTTCATAATTATCTGATAATCTAACTATTAAAGTTGATAAATGAAAATTAATGAACAAAAAACAATTGGACACATAAGTTGGGCTCGGGTAATTGTAATATCATGTGGGCTGGAAGTACTATGCCAACACCCCCCGCAAGCTGTGGAGGATCTTGATCATCAAGGCTTGAGTCATTGTTGCTAGCCATGCCCATCTTTGGCAAGTGATGTTTGTATGAAATCCCCGGGAGCACTTTAGTCATCATGTCTGCTAGTTGAGTTGACGTATGTGTGTAGACAACATCCACTAAGCCTTCTCTAATTTTGTCACGAACAAAATGACAATCTATCTCAATGTGTTTGGTTCGCTCATGAAAAACAGGATTTCGAGTGATATGAATAGCAGATTGATTATCGCATTTAACTGGAATCGGGGTAATATTAAGCACATCGAGTTCATGCAATAGTCAGCTAAGCCATGTGAGCTCTGCTGTCACACGATACAAGGATCGATATTCTACTTCTGTACTTGAAAGAGAGACTGTAGTTTGTTTCTTGATCTTCCAAGAAATTGGGCTACTACCAAGAAATATATAATACCCAGAAGCTGATCTCCTTGTGTTAGGACAAGCAGCCCAATCTGAATCACAATAAGCAATAAGGTTGAGAGGTTTAGATGCTGATGCCTGAAGATAATGTCGTATGACATTGTCCCTTTGATGTAATGTAATGTATGAAGTGCCGATTTCAAGTGAACATCACAAGGTTGTTGCATAAATTGACTCAAGACTTGCACGGTAAAGCTAATATCAGGATGAGTGTTAGAGAGATAATTAAGCTTTCCCACCAACCTCCTATAAGATGTCGGATCATCTAGAGGAGTACCTTGCGAATTAAGAAGTTTGTTTCCCATTTGCATAGGTGCAGTCATGGTCCGGCCAGTTGTATAATCATACTCCTTAAGTAAATCCATGCAGAACTTTCGTTGCATTAACACAACACCACGTGCAGTAGGAACGAACTCTATTCCCAAAAAATAATGTAATATCCCCATGTCCTTTATCTTGAAATTAGTATCGAGAGCTCGCTTGACATCATCTATATCCTCTTGATGACTCCCTACTAACAACATATCATCGACATAAATAGCAAGGTAAAGCCGATGAGTGTTCTGTTTCTTGTAGAACAAAGAATAGTCATTTTTAGACTGGTGAAAACCAAGAAGTTTAAGAAATTCTCCTAACTTCGAGAACCATTGCCTTGATGCTTATTTCAACCCGTACAAAGATTTCTTTAGAAGACATACTTTGTTGCGGCCTGGAACAGTAAGACCCAAAGGAACCTTCATGTAAACCTCTTCATCAAGCTCCCCATGGAGGAAAGTGTTATTTACATCCAACTGATTGATGGTCCAACCTTTGTGAATGGCTACTGTAATGATTGCTCGTATAGTAGGCATTTTGACCACTGGGGAAAAGGTCTCGTGGTAGTCGAATCCATGTCGTTGAGTGAAGCCTTTAGCAACAAGGTGAGCTTTATCCCTCTCTAACGTGTCGTCTGATTTGAGCTTGATCTTGTATACCCACTTACATCCTATAGTTCTTTTTCCTTTGGGTAAATCTACAATCTTCCAAGTTTCATTCGTCTCTAAAGCCCGAAGTTCATTTTGCATGGCTTCACGCCATTCTGCATGCTGAGAAGCTTCTTGGTAGGTTTGTGGTTCCTCCATATTGAAACTAGCTTCTTTGGTTACTAGCAAAGCAAGAGAATTAACGGGTCGTATGTCAGTAAGACTCTCACAAGGAAGTAGATTTCTTGTCTCATGAGCATGGCCAAAAACACGCTCCTCTAGAACATCATTAAATACTTTATTGCAAACGTAATCTTGAAGATAACCCGGCTTGTGAATTCCTCTAGTGGAGCGACGTGGAGCTTGGTGGAAGAATGCATTGTGTCTACTCTTTCACTTGTTTCAGGCACAAGTTCATGGCTGATATTGCTAGTATAAGAAGTGGTTTGCAACAAGTTATTTTCTACATCATCAAAAATCCATCTCGACAACACATTTTTCATCTCTTGCTGCTCATCATTAGCGTCTAAAGCTTGATGTTTGAACGGGAATATACCTGCATGAAACTTAACATCTCTCCACACTTTAACCCTGTTAGTGCTCAACTTAAAACTTTATGCCCTTTCTTTCTCGGCTCCTCGTAGATATATGCAAGATTCATCTCTAGGATCAAACTTGCTACCTTTATTACCAACAATTGTTTTATAGCACAAACACCCGAAAGGTTTAATGTCATCATAGTTTGGTTTTTCTCCATATAACGCTTCGCGAGGGGTTTTGTGCCCTAAAGCCTTTGTAGGTAATCTATTAACGAGGTTTGTAGCATAGAGTATACATACCCCCCAATATTCAATAGGGACTTCCGACTGAAAAAAATCGCCCTCGCCATTTCAAGGAGGTATTTATGTTTTCTTTCCACTACTACGTTTTGTTGAGGTGTGTGAGCACATGTTGTCTGATGTATAATTCCCTCCTGAGCATAAAATCGTTTCCCTTCATTTAAACTCCCAAGTTCATTAGCGTTGTCACTCCTGATTACTTTAACTTTGTTCCCAAATTATCTTTCTACCATTTTGACAAAGTTAACAATAGCATTCCATGCTTGCCCTTTTGTTTTAACAATTGTGTCCAGCTAATCCGTGTGTTATCATCTACGAAACAAATGAAGTACCTATAACCATTGTATATGTTAGTCTTGAAAGGACCCCACACATCCAAGTGTATCAAATCAAACGCCTTGCCAGTTTTTATTTCAGAGGTTTCAAACGGCAAACGTTGCACTCACGATTTATAACATATGTTACATGCAAAATCCAGAAAAAAATCAGGCTGCTTTATTAATTGCATTTGAACCAACTTTCAGTAAGGGACATGCCTGAGTTTTATATGTACAACTTCAGCATTTCGAGTTACAAAATTCACCATACTGACACTACTGCTTTTTGCTTTCCCTTTTGACACATGGACTATCACACTAGCAACTCAATCGGTTCTGATCCAGCAGATACAAACCGTCTTGTGCCAAAGCTCTCACTTCTGCTTTCCCGGTAATATGGTCCTGGATAACACAATTATCAGCACCAAAAATCAGAGACTACTACAACTGTTTAGCCAATTTCTGAACCGAGATTAAACTAAACATGAAGCCTGGTATGAACAAAACTTCTCTTAGAATAAAATGCTCTCCTAACTGAACGTCTCCTACTATTGAAACTACTTGTGGCCTTCCATCAGGTAATATAACAGATCTTTTATATCTCAATTGTTTCCAATTCATGAACAAATTTTGTGCCTGGGACATATGGTCTGTAGCACCAGTACCCAGAACCCATTTCTCAGCAGAATCACTATGAGCGTGTAAAGCTTTTCCCAGAAAACAAAAATTGCTTATGGTAAGAGCAGATTGTATACCTGAGAATTGTGAAGACTCTGATGTTTCTGCTTGCTGGTTGCTGCTTCGTATTATCTCAGCAATTTGTTGAGTCTCTTCCCGTGAAAAGCCCTTTACCACTGTGTTACTACCGCTAGTACTGGCATCTTCTTTGGCCGTCCCAGCAATGCCTCTTTTCCTTCGAGCTAACACCTTCTCTTTTCTGTAGAGACGAAAACAATCCCCAACCAAGTGCCCAATCCTATTACAGTGAGTACATCTTTGCCTCGCATAACATTCTTCATACGAATGTCCGTTTTTCTTACAAAAACCACAGCTTTTGAATTTTCTCTCACCTCCACCTCTCTTAGGAATATTAGATGACTGAACAGAATTAAAAGAAAAATCTATTGGGTTAAGCGCTTCAATTTTCTTACCAGCCAAATCGACCGCGCTTAAGAAAGATGTCGAACTCTACTTCTCTTCTTCTGATTCTTTCTGTTTCTCTTCGTGGATAACCAATCCAAATGCTTGTTCAATTGAAAGAGTTTCTTTCATCGCAAGAATTTGGCTTCTGACATGTGTAAATCTTTTATCGAGTCTCATTAGAAAATGAATGAGACGATCTTTTCTTTGTTGCTTGTCGAGAAAATCTTTCGCTTCGCTTGTGCAATTTGGAAGCGGACGCATCAAATCCAACTCTCCCCAAATCATCTTCAATTTATCGTAGTAGTCTGTGACCGTGTCTACCCCTTGCTTGAGTTCACTTAGAGATTGCTTCAAACTGTGAATCGAGGCCAGGTTATGTTGCTCAAATCCTTGACATAAGCAATCCCAAATTACTTTGGGATCATCTGTATATTTCACACTCTGTGCAATGTTTCCTTCCAAGGCTGTCATCAACCAAGAACGGACCAAAGAACTGGCCCTAATCCAAGCTCCAAGTCGTAAGCTATCTTCAACCGCCGGACGAGTTACGGTTCCATCCTCAAAACCGTATTTATTTTCCGCCTTAAGTGCGGTAACCATCTCCCATTTCCAGCTTACGAATCCCACACCATTGAATTTTAGAGCCAACAACGAACTTGGCTGCTAAGACGGGTGCACGAACAGAGGGTCTCCTGAGTCAATTTCTTGTTTTCCTGATGAAGTCGACGACATCTCTTTCCCCACTTGTTTCCCTGATGAAGTCGACGACACCTCTTTCTCCACTCCAGAATCTGTTGCCATTGTGAATTCAGTTAACCTCGCTCTGGTACCATATAGGAAGTATGTGGGTATGTGATTATCGAAGAATAGACGAAAGAAAGAAACGGAGAAAACGACTTGTTTCAAAGGAGATTGTTATTATCCTTGCTTAATTACAACCTAGATCTACCGTAAATATATACGTGTGAAAGAAAGTAAAAGATAAAGATTTCCTAATTATCTGATAATCTAACTATTAAAGTTGATAAATGAAAATTAATGAACAGAAAACAATTGGACACATAAGTTGGTCTCGGGTAATAGTAATATCACGTGGGCTGGAGCCCAGTACTACGCCAACATAATCTGTAGCTCCTAAAATTCAGGCGGTTAAAATCTCCAGTGAAATGATGAGTGGCTTCAGTATCAGGCAGCCACTCTGAACCACCAAACCTACCAGTAGAATTAGCAGAAAAACACTGAAGGGAAGACTGTTGATAAGTCCGATTAAATCTGTGGTAACAGACAACAACATGGCCCTTCTTTTGACAGATCTGGTAAATAGGTCAATTTCCAGGCTGGCCATTAAAGTAATGACTACATCTTCCAGAGTTTTTACCATGCCCCCTTGAGGAACCAGATCTGTAGTTAGATGTTGAATTTTCTGAAAATTGAGAAGATTTCCCTTTGTCATGGTTCTGTTTAGATTTGATCCTCGAGTATAATTCACCTATGTGGCATTTAGACAAAAAGAATCTATGACACTTTTATGCTTCTGATTAAGTACATCCTTATAGGTAAGTAAGTAGTTATAAATTTGTTGAGAAGTACAAAAACCTGTGCGAGTAATGATATTAGTGACTATAGCATCATAATCTCTTGGGAGACCATGCAGGATGAAGGACTGGAATTCCTTATCACTTACCTTATGTCAAGTTATAGCTAAAGAAGAAGCTAAAGCCCTTGCTCTATTGAAGTAACTGTAATAGAGGGAAGATTTAGAAATGCTAGCAAGTTGGAGATGCAATTGGCCAAGATGAGCTGTTGTTTGAGTAGTAAAGGAGTTATTCAACTTCTTCCAAAAAACAGCTGAATTTTCTAGATCTACAACTTGGCCAACTATATTAGGGGCTAATGACATTAACAAAGTAGATAGGATGAGCTAATCCTGCTGAATCCATTTCTGATAGTCCACACTGATCTTATTTTCGACAAAAAGAGGGGGTCAAGGATATGACTCATCCACAAACTTGTACAAATTGTTACCTCTTAAAAATGGGGTAATCATCCCCTTCCAAACTCGAAAGCTCTGCTCAGTAAGCTTCATAATGTTAGCCGTAGTAGATAGGATAGATTATGTTGATTAAGTTCCTGAACTCACATTTGTTGTGTTTTTTTCGTAGGAGTCTCTGAGTATGGCGTCTGAGAAGTTGCCTCTCCATGTGAAGTTTCAGAAGGATCCATGACACAAAAAATCTGAGCAGATGAAATAGAAAAACAATGAACAAGATTTTAGATCTGAGGAAAAATTGCCCAAATCGGCGATAGGAGAGGCTCTAATACCATATTAGCCAATGAATATCTTGTATATTAGAATGTAATGTCTCAGATGCTTATTACAGACATAGACAAAATGTATTTATACTAGTAACATAATACTGTAAGTGGACTCTTGTATAGAAAGGACATTGGGTTGAACTTATTATATTGTGATGTGATTAGTTTTAAATAATAAGTCATAGTGGCCCAATATTATAAGTTCCGCCAATTGTCTTTTCTATACAAGATTCCACTTACAGTATTATGTTACTAGTATAAATATTGGGCCCAGGAGAACATTAATTCATTCAGTGAGATGAATAAACAGAGAAATACGAGGACAATTCCCCACTTGTATCAGTCCATGTATTTCCTTCAAATAGAAATCCTTTTCCATAGAAACCACACCAAGCCAACATGTAAGTGAATTTTCAGCTAATAGGCACATGGATAAACATGTCAGAGCCAGTAAAAAGCTTACCAAGCTCCAAACCATATAATTTCATATTTTGTGCTCCCCTGGATGGAATAGTCTTGATTTCTGAAGGGTTGTTCCATTACTTAAATAGAAATATAGCCCAACAACTCCCTTCTTTATATCAATAAAAAGGATTTGTTCCTCGTCTTGCTGCCCAACTGCCTTATCGACTCCTATCGCAAAAGTAGGATTCATGGCCTTATTAACAACTTGTGAATCTCGACACACTTTAGAAAAAAAGACTATTGAAGAAGCATAACCATTTCCAATTCTTTTCCAAAATACAGAAATTGGTGCCGATTTGCATGCACCTACCGCCATTCCTTCCCCTTAATCATTCTTTTGGGGTTGTTTGATGAAGGTTGTTTTCCTCTTTAACCATACATAAAGTTTGTCTCTATAATTCTCCTTGTCCATGTTGTTTGCTTACAAAGAGATAAATGATGAAATTTTTGGCATATAACGAACATTTCTTTGACAGGAAACAGAGAAGAAAGTAGATACCAAAAGTATGATGAGAGAGAGATAAGAGAGGAAAAAGGAAATCCATTAGAAAAAGGTTCCATAGTGCCTATAGAATGATCAAAAACTAATTAAAACAGAGGAGATGAAGCTCAACTCTTCAAAACGGAAGGAAGAAGGAATCACTAAGCTAATCTGTTGAAAATGGTGCTTCGGGAAAACCTTCCTCTCGCTTAAGAGAGATAGCTGTAACTCATTGCACCTCTATATTTATTATTGTTGAAGGAGTGTTATTGATTGTACCATGTTAAAGTCTGGCATTAAAAGGTTAATGTTCTAAAATGACAATGTCAGATTTACAAATTAGAAATGTGCAGCGAAGATACACAATTATGGTTTATTAACAATTATTAACCTTTTTTTCATCCAGACCACTTGTTGCTTGTCATCCTTTAAAAAAACTAAAAATTAGATATTTAAAGTTGATTAATGGATGCTTACAGCTTATTAAAGGAGTAGTCATTGTAGAATAGACAAATCACATGTTCATAAGAAATTCGATAATTTTGGCATACCACTATTTAGATTACTGTAACACCCTTCACATTCCTTGTAATAATCACTCTCGTAGCATAATTAAAGACGTCTCACAGTGGAAGTTAAAAAAGCATTAATCCTCACTTGGGTGTCTCATGCCATTACTCGCTCATGCGAGTAAAGAAGCATAAATGAAATAATAATCAAACGACGATAACAACAAACCGCAGTGATGAACGAGATATTTACTACATCTTCCTAAGTACAAACTGATACATAAGATAAGTGAGCATCTAAAGTATTCCCAACCTTTACAACGTACTGAATATGAACTACTTCTAAACGTGCGATAAATAAAAGGCATCATCGACTACCCCGAAGTCCCGCACTCCGACTTCATAGCTCGATCATTACCTGACAAACGCCGTGGAGGCTCAGCGAAAAACGTTGAGTATGCTATTGGACCCTATCGGTCACTTAAGTCGTTTTAACCGTCTTAGCATTAGGTTCATTACATGTTGTACCGGTTTACAGATATAATAACATTGTAATTACATGGATGAAAATCATTTAAATACAGTGAATGCAGTCACTACATTTCACAAGCAATACAATATATAATAACACAACAAAAAAGAAAAAGTGATTAAACGCGTAGTCGTGTAACACCCCAACTTAATCCAATCGTGGTTATCGCAACTTAACAACATATATATAAACGTCGCAGCGGAATTTAATACACACCAGGTTCTTGCTACGGTCTGAATTACCAGAATACATCGAACTTAAATATTTACAACCGTTTATCCAAAATATATACCAACCGAGTTTCTAAGTATCTCAAGGACTAACATAATATATCACAAGTTCTAATATTAACAGACGGGTGAACATGCACAACCCGTACTCAAAACGAAACCATCCTAAGTCTACCCGCTCCTACTCTCGAGGTGAGTATTCTACGGGCGCTTACCTGCAAAATTAATATGTTGCCCCCATGGGGGTCAGCACCTTTGCTGGTACGATAATCTTATAGCCCCTAAACTAACGGGGCTACTACGACTACTTGCCAATAGCATGCGGTTGATTAAATACACAACATAAACAAGAAGTGCAATAAACATCAAGCCACATATGAACAATCATAGTTCAAACACAATGAACGTCTTAAAAGCGTTCCTTAAGTAAGTGAGTTAACTCTTAACTCCTCAAGTTATGAATTCTCTTAATCTCAATTCATTCTTATCTTATCTCAAGTCTTATCTCAGTCTCATTGCACTAACCATCCTTTAACTAGAATTGGTTGTTTCTTAATTCGATGTTTATCTTTGTCAGGTCAAAAGTAACCCTAGCCAATGAGATATTAACTCCATTGGTTTAAATAAACATCATTTCTTAAATTTGGGATTTAGGTGATCCCACCGCACCATCTTAATCTGGCCTCCCACCTTGAACTGTAATCCAAGATGGTCGAGTCTATATGTCGACTCTAGGCGACAAGTCAAAGACGAGTCTCAAGCGGAAGTTGGATCTGATTCAGATACCGACCCCCTTTCCTTAACATGCATGACCGGAGTCAGTCCCGGATTCCTCACTCCCCCCAAGTTCAAGTTAGTAGAAAGTCTTAAAGACAAAGAGTTAGTTAAACCTTTTTCGGGTATTAACCAACCAACAACTAGGGAGTGAATTCTTATCTAAACCAATGTCACTAAGTATTGTTAGTAACTAATCTCAAAGTCAAGTGTGTTAGTATAATGCAAACACACAAGAAACTCAATAGTCCGGCTGCGTGCTTTATCTTGTTTTAGTCGAAACAAATAAACAATTAGCACACAAGCCGAGGGACACCTCGTTAGCAAGCAGGCTACAAGAAAACCATACCGTACACCGTCGGTCGTTCGGTTGTTTAATCCCCTTCTGAGTCCAAACTCTCAAATCCTAAACATTCATCCAATTTAGGTTGTTAATCACTTCCATATTACTTAACTTACTTAGCCACTAATGATCCCCAGCTAATAACCACTAAGTTCTTATAAACTTAACCTTAGACACTTAATTCATTTTACTTAGCTTACTTCTTAAGTTCTTATAGGCTTACCTTTCTAATCATCATTACCCTTCTAATGGTGGACTACTAATGCCACTCTTTCTTTTCTGGTTTTTTTATAAGTATGGGCCGACTGACCCACCGACCGACCCAACCCCATGGGTCGGTCGGAGACAGAAACTTCTCCGACTAAAATCTTTACACTCGACCGACCCACGACCGACCCAACACCCCTGGGTCGGTCGAAGTCAGAAACTTCGCCTCTTTGGAATCCCAGTCCGACCGACCCAGTCAGGGTCGGTCCCCTGGGTCGGTCCACTGTAGAACCTTCCCTAAAAATGTCCATCTTACTCCAAATTCTTCCACAAGTTCCCTAATATGTTCTATCATCATTTAGGCACTTAATGTCCTCTTAAATCGTCCTACAAACTCCTTAATCCACCCACAATCAAGTTCCTTGACCATTCACTCAAATTCTTACAAAAATTCCTAGCACTTAACACTTAACTCCTTACACTTCCAACATGTAAATTTTTTTCCTAAGATCTCAACTAACCAAAGTGTTCCCTTCTTACCAATTTGACCACCCCATAAGCATTATTACTCATTCATCTTTCCTTTACTCAATGTTCCAAACTCCATCAAACTTCCTCAAGGTTATATACCTTAGTTCATACATACACTTTCACAACTCATGATCCTCATTTTCCTTCAACCTTTGCCAAGTCTTACAACTTCTCTTATCATGGTGTTGGTACCTCAAATTCACCATGCTATCCTCTAGTTCCTCCCAGACATTCCTAGGTCATCCTAGTACTCAAGAACTACTTAGTTTATCCTCTTTCCACCATTTTAACCCTTAAGTTTACTAGTACATCCTTGGTCACAAAATCTCCTTAAAATACTTAAAACATCTAGTTTCCTCACTAAATTTTGACATAGCTTTCCTAACACTTTCTTATACCCAAACACTTAGGTTTTCACCCTTAAACAACCAAGAACGCTCAAATCCCCAATAAACATTCTTACACACAATACTACACCCAAACTACACTACATCATAATATAGTGCATAAACTTAAATTGCTTGGCACTTAGGCCCTTAAATGACTTGGCTCTTAGGCCCTTAAATGACATAAACTTAAACACTGAATTTCCCACATAATAGCCTTCAACCTGTAAATACACACAACAATGCTCCCATAACAATATAAGTGTTCTTGTAATTCACCTTAAGATTGTTTAACTATCTCAATTCTCATTTTCTCCTTAGTCACAAGTTCTCAAATATGATCATGTTCTTTTCCCTAGGTCTTATAGCCCTTACTTAATATAAACTCTAAGCTACACTTATCATCTATCTAAATCACATCCCATAAAGCATTAAACCACCTCAAGGTAAGTAATTTACCTTGTTTTTCTCAAGCTTCTCACACTTTTCTCCTTGGGTTTTCTTGATTGATTTTCGGCAAGCAACTTTAGTTCCCTTGCCAATATTCTAATCAATATTAACATAATCTAATGAGTGCTAAGGAAAGCACCTAAACTTAAGGAATCATTCATAGGTTAAAAAGAGTGCTTTAAGCCTTAAAAATGGATGATTACCTTGAAGTCTCAAGATAGACTTGGCAATGAATCAAAGAGGACCTCTACTAGTCCTTTAGAGATTGAAACAAGCTAGTTCAAGGAGTAAAACAAAACCCCATGAGAAGGCAATTTTCGGTAATGAACAAAGATGAAGAAAACTTGATTTTTCTTTCACTTTCTTACCTTGAATAAGAGGAGATGTAATGGGACTCTTGAAACTGAATTTTCCTCCTTAAATGGAGTTTTTCCATGGCATCAAACTTGATCTTTTGGAGATTTGAAAAGATAGAATGAAAGAGCTTGCTCCAACTAAGAGTAATCTATGTTTAGTTTTTGATTTAGAGCAATAATGAGTATTTGGTGAGCAAGTCAAGGTGGAGGAAGAATGGGCTGGTTCTTACGGTTTTGGAGAGGATGAAGATGAAGAAAATGGTGGAGAAGGGAATGAATGAAGAAGAGAGGAGAGAGATAAGCTAAAAGTGAGATATTTTCCTTAAAAGGTGAATAGTACCTTACTTACTTTTCCCTCTTCTTTTCTGATTTTGTTGAAGTCCATGGTGATTCATCGCCTTCAAAACTGGCCCCCTCCTTCTAAATGAGATATTTATGGCCTTTGTTGACCAACTAATTAAATAAAGTTGACTAAAGCTTAAATTGGGCACTATTCATAATTAGTGCACAAATTTGTGAAATTTTTGGTTTCCCATTGATTTAGGCTTCCTAATGTGATACTAAGTAGTACACAAGTTGATTAAGGTGTAATCATGGCATTTAGCCACTCAAAACCTCCTTCTAAGACAATTTTTCAAAAATGTGCTTTAAGAGTCCTTAAAGCACAATTTGTGTTTTAACTTGTTTTTGAGCTTGGTTTTCTTTGGTAATTGATTTAACATGTCTATTAGCATGTTACTAAGGTCTAGGAATGATATTTGGGTGCTAACCAAAGTTACTCCAAGCTTAGAGCATGTTTTTGCTTAATTTGCCTTTATGATGTTTTTTCCATGGTTTAAATTGTTTACCAATGTTTCTAAGGCATATTTTAGCCTTCTTATATCTTAGTTTAACATCTAAACACCATAGCTAGGTTTGGGGTATTTCAAGTCGTTTAGTGAACAATCTCGTATTCATTAATGGAAAGTCATCCTGGTGCACCAACAGTAGTGCCCTCTGGCCAAAGATATAAGATCTCTTGACTTTCTCTTTGTCTTGAAGGCGTCATTTAGGTTGTGGCAAAAGCCGTGTACCAACAGTGGTACCTTCTAACCAACGATCTATGTAGGCTCCTTTAGACTTAAATAGAGTGGAACCCAATCCGGGTAAAACACTCAGTGATCACTATGCGCAACCAGTAGTTGGAGACTACTGGATTTCCAATTGTATAATAAGATTCCATTATATGATTAAATGTTAATTACACAAAGTATAATCTTAAGTTATGGAATATCCATTCATTATATAGCTGCCCTAAGGGTCTTACGCATGCCTGGAAGAAATCTAGGTCTCAAGTCATGTTTGAGATCCAAGCTCTAGAGACCGACATAGTCGTGTCTCGTACCTAAGTGTTTTCTGTAACACCCTCGAATAATTATCCAATAGTACAAAACCAAGCTCCTAGTCATAATACATGATACTACGCAGCGGATTCTCGATGCCATCCGGGTGCTACAGATGCCAACCACCCACGTGGTTGACAGACCACATCACCAATACTAAGTTACGGTCTGCATCACTGGAAACAGCTCTCGCCAAACTCATATACAATATAAGATACAATTTCAAATATCGAGTGTCTACAACAAATCGCCAAATTATGAACTGAAAACTACATCTCGGGTACATTGAACATATAGCCACATCTTCAAACGTTATGCCCTGATGGACTACCCCCATGGTAGTCATCCCGCCTACACTCCGTTATCGTCCGGCATAATACCTGTAAAAATTTGGTTTGGGAAGGACTCAGCAAACTACGCTGAGTATAAACGTGTGAAGCCCGTATGTTGCCGGGCACCACGACTACTTGGTCGAATATTATTAAGTCAATTTACATGCTATAAGAAAGCAGTAAAACACACCACAGTACATCATAGTAACATACACACTTAAAGGTAGTAACGCATTAGCAACAACAACCAAGCACAACATGCTGACAACATAGCACATTCAACACGCATCCAAGCACAACGAACTGCTAGTATAACAACAACAATTCATGTAAGTAATAAACGTGTGCATAGGTATGTTATACCCATGATCCTCACTATGGGATCATTCGAGCGTTGTGTGTTTTCATTTCTTTCTCTTGTTCCCATAACATGTATTTTCTTTTCTTTCCATGCACCCGGTCAGGGGATATAGTTAGATCCCGTGACCGTATCATGTAGGTGTCGATCTTTCCTGGTTTCTTTAAGGTTGTTTGTGAATTCTCTTGTCACCACAAGTTGAAGAACGTCTACTCCATAGCCAATCCTCCATTCCCGGCGTCGTGCGTCGAGGAAGCGGGGTCATCTCTAGACTTCAGGATGTGTTCCACCAATAGGTATTTTACTTTTCATTATCATTATAAGTTCGACACCATAGTGGGTGTCATTAGAAGTCCTCGATAGTTTAAGAGGAGTTTTCTTCTTGTATAGTTGTTTCGTTTTGTTTGCGTAGTTTATCGCGTTTCATTTCAAGTTCATAACGAGAAGGGACTAAACTATTGTGTGCGCGCAAATAATATGCAACAATGATATAGCAATCATATAAGCAAGATACACAAGCAATCCAATTTCATGCTTTAATCTTATGGTCATTTTCACACAAAGCACACAGCAAACAAGCCGTGTAACACGACAACATACGAACCACACATGTCCATACCTTATTCGAAGCACGAGTCGTCTTACACTCGAAGTCCCGGTCGGAGTTCGCTACGGCCCTAGCGTTAATTAAAACAATGGGTCAGTTTATTATTTTATGTGACGACACTTTATATCGTATGTTTTTCCCTTGGTATGTTGTTACATGCTTAGTTTAGATTGACTCTTAGAATTTCACATGCATTAATTTTAGGCTTAACTTACTCCTAGGATATTTCATATCTTTATTTACATGTTAACTAAGCCCTTTTTCCCTAGGTAATGTTTTAGGGCGTTTTGAGAGGTATTTATGTAACAAGTTTGTATAACATAGATATGACTTATCTATTGGGTATTCTTTCCTTAGATAAATAGGTGAGTACTATTTTAACCCTTGTCTAATGATAATGTAGTTTATAGAATACCCCTAAAACCGTTTATACAGAAGTCCCAAATTTGGAAGACCGCAAGATAAGTTTGGTGTTTAACCTCACATAGTCACTCCTTTTTATTATATCAGCTAGGGCTTACTCTTTCCCAAGCTGTCTCATCAGTTGGGCATACTAGCATTGTTTGGGTCCTTTATTAAACTAACATTCCCTCTCTAGTACCTCTGGAATTTTGTTATACAGAAACTATAATTTTAGTGAGATCTGAAACAACCTTCTGCACTAACCCTTCCTTATTCATCTCGTTTGTCATCAGCTACTTGCCCCCTACATTCTCAAGTGATTTCGCACGCTTAGTTTCTCCCTTTAACAATGTCCCTAGCTCAAACCTAAGACATCATAACACTACTAACACCTCAGTAATCTGTTACACAGAAACAGATACAAAAAAGAGTCAGAAAACTGAAATTGCAAATCATGAAACCCGATGCCCTCTCCTTGATTCTTTCCTGTTTAATCACGATTCTTTCTTTCAAATCTCACTCCAAGTACTTACCTATCCAGTTGAGTACTAAGCCACAAGTTTAGACCCGAAACCACTCCCAAAACAGCTCACTGTCACAACATATACAGAGGCGATCTTTCAGAAATCAACCCTTATACTGAAACATTACCTTATACTATCTGTCCTCTATTCTATTCTGTTACTCACCGATTTGTCACTAAATTTTCTTCTCTATGTACTTCTTACTCAGTCACGTGTTTTATTACCACTTTTGAACTCAAAACTCCTCCACCAATACTCACTTACTTCCCTGTGCAGAAACAGGAACAAATTTCCAGAAACAAGCATAAACCTGAAACCAGAACTGATATGACTTCCTATGTTTTCCCTCAACTTATGTACAACTAGCCTAACGTGTTAGCAAGGCCCTAGGTGTAGTTACCAGCCAATACGATTCCTATATTACCACTGGAAGTTGTTTAACAGAAACCAAAGCAAAGCTGCAAGCACAGAAATCTGAAGCTGATGTGCTCTCTTCTATTTCCTTTTCTGTTTGTTCACGAGTTGGATTTTCACTTCTTCCCAAATTACTGACTCAGTTATTGAAGTGTTCTATCAAGCTTCTAACCCAAAACAAAACCCAAAGAAACTTGGTTAGCATCACTGATACGCCCAGCACTGGGCTGGACAAAACTGAAAAGGAACTAAACATAAAACGGATGCATGTTCTTCTATCTTTCTGTTTGTTAATTGACCTGACCTTTGCTTTCCCCCACATTGTCTACAACTAGTCTATCGTGTTAGACAGGGTTTAGGTGTAGGTTCCAGCCAATAACATTTCCATATTACCACCGAAAGCTAATAAACAGAACCCAAACACAAATCTGCAGTACTGAAATGATGAAAACTGATGCAGGTTCTTTATGTTGTTCAAATCTGTCAGCTAGTTTCCCCAAAGATGTTTACACCCTGAGTTACATGAATTGGCCAGGTTTTACGTTTATTTTTATTTTATTTTATTTTTTTCAAGCCAATGCAACACTCAGATTACTCCTGTAACTCAAGTATACTGAACCAATCAACTGTTAAGAATCTGAAAGTAGCATCTGTCTGTTCCTTCCGCATTACCTCTTTTATTTTTTTAAACTGTCTTCTAGTCTTCCCAATGAATATACTCACTTATATAGGTGCATTAGCAATGTTGTACATTCATTTCCAAATCACTACAACTCCCTTAACTACTCTGAAATTCATTTATACTAAGAACAATCCTCACAGAAACTGAAAAACTAAAACTCCAAATCTGATAACTTCTTTTTACTGTTTTTTTTTTTGTATATTCATAGATCTTTCTTTCAATTTTTTTCCTCGAGCTGGTTTAGCTACTGATTTAAGTATCTTAGTAAATTCCCATCCTCAAGACCACCAAGAATAGTGCTGTTTAACCTACTGGAGTGTACGTATACAGAGACAAGGAACTGTCACCAAAAGATTGCAACAGAAAACAGAAGTTGAACTTGGAATGTAACTTCAGTTTTTTTTTCTTTTTCTATTCTCAACGCATCTGTCTAGTTTTTAAGTCCCTCAAAGTGTTTATGAATTAGTGAGGTGCTATAATCGTGTCTTAGGTTTACTACTAAACCAAAGTGGCTCTCACATAGTCACTGGAAATCTATCACACAGGAACCCGGAGTTACAACATCTGTAGCACAAATTTCTGTGCATTCCCCACTTCTTGGGCAATAAACTGACCTTTACCCTACTCCAAGTGTCTAAACTTAGTTGGGTGTTTTAGTAATATGTAGAGTTCATTATTAAGTCATTGCATCTTAGTTTACCTCTGAGAGGTGGGTATACAGGAACACAATATATAAAGGTTACAGAATCTAAGCTCATTTCTGCCTTGTTCTTCTTCTTTTTTTTTGTCGGCTGGTTTGTACAGATTCTTCTAAACAGTTTAGCTAGTTATTAGGTCCTGCCTTACTGATGCCTTGGTTGCTCAATTCCCAGAGTTTGCTAGCCATTATCCTAAGGCATTATCATTCATATTTGACACTAAAGGAAATATAAAGTTCCAGCCTAAATGTATTAGTTTCGTTACTGTTACCAAACAGATTCTCCCTAGTACTTACTAGCTCATTTTATCAAGTTTAGCAATATATGTCGAACAGCAATTTATAATTGTTTTAGTACGGTTTTAAGACATGAATAAGAATGAGCTGAGGGTTACAACATTGACATAATACATCAGATTTCCAATCACAAAATAGATATGAGTTTAGTCAACAACCTTAAGTAGTTCAAACTGGGTTTTCCTTGCTGTTTTGGTTAGTGGTTGGACTAAGGAACCTTGGCTTTACAACTGGCCATGCACAAGGAGAAAATTCCAGCTTAGGTGCTGTCTTTAGTGGTGTTAAGAAAACGGAACAGCATACACGGGATATGTCAGTTCATGGCCATACCTTGGGTCAGATTGCAAGGTAGTTTGGGATCAGTTTCTGGGTGCTGCATGGTGAAACCTTGAGGCGTTTCATAAGAGGAACTCTCGCAAGCAAGGTTAAATAAGAAGAGGAGTTAACACCCATGTTCCCGGGCAGCAAACAGAGAACAGAAAGGAGTTAAACAGCCAAGTTTTTCTTACATACTCTTGTTTCCGTGGTATTCTTGGAGGATTTTGGGTTTACAGAATCTGTTTTCTTCATGGAATCCCACCCGGTGGTTGCATGCAAGGTTTCTTTGAGCTTGGAACCGAGCAGGAATGGAGAATGAAGATTTGCAGGAAAAACTGGTGCCCTTTCTTCTGCTTGGTTTAATTTGAACTTCAAGCTTTCTGGTGTGTGTGAGTTGCAACCGTTATTGAGCAGGGAAGAGACTGAAAAATGGTGTGAATTTGTGCCCTTGTTCACAAGACAGAGTTGATTCATAGAACAGAAGAAAAACGAATGAATTAGTAGGAAGAGAAGAGAGTGAAGCTGGATTTCTCAGAGAAAGAGTCTTACCTATCCTATTGTTCATATTCCAATCTGGTGTGCGAGGAAAAACTGAGGCGCACGTCCAGGAAGAGAATGGAGCCGCACATAGAACATATATCCTTGTTTACATTTTAGATTTTTTTTTGGAAGGATGCAGAGCTTATGTTCCTCTCAACAGGGACGACAAGAGTGATTTACTAATCTCTGGTTTGACTGAAAGAGAGGCGGCAAGCAAGTATGTAGCTAGGGCTGCAAAATAGAGCAGGAGGATCGGAGCAAGTGAAGGGATCTGAGTGGGTTACTGCATGAATATCTCCAACAGGAAGTCTCACCATGCTTAATATTAAAGAATCTGACTGTGTTTTTTTTTTTGGACTTGCAACAAGTGTGCAGTCAGTGGAGGAAAGGTGAGAGGGACTGGGAGGTTGTTTCCTCGAGTTACTAGGAATGATGGGCACTTGAATAAACAAAAGCTCCTGTCGTTGAGCTTGCAAGGCGTGGTCTCTGTAATTCTGTTGTTTGATCGGGTGTTGAAACTGGTAAGGAGGAAGACCGCGCTACAGAGAGTGCGGGTCTGTTTCTATCTGTGTTGTTTCCTTTTATTTACCTTAGTTGATTTAGTACTAATTCCAATTAGTGTGAGTTAGTAGCTGAAATTGAGTGCAGCTCACCCGGTTAAGCACTCGGAACAAGTATAGGAGGTCTCGGGTTCGAGCCTCAACCGGAGTGTCTTTGCTCCCTTTTCCTTTCTTTTTATTTGAATAAGTTATATATGTTTACTTATATATATGTGACTATATATTATTTCGTGTTGTTATTACCATTATTGTTTCCTTTCGTACGCGGTTAGGTGACGACATTGTCACATATTTACAACGTTACGTTATATGTGCGACGATACATTATATCGTGTTATTATATATTTTGTAACAAAGTTATGCGACGTTCATTTTCTATTACGTAACGTTACGTACATGTATTTTCGTATTCGCACATATATAATATACATATATTAGATTTAATTGTTCGTACGTCATTTTATGTCCGAGTTATAAAAACGTTATGATTTTATGCGTCTTAACGTTCAGGGGTATTTCAACTTACCCCCCTTAAAAGAGACTTCGTCCCGAAGTCTTACTTCCTTAACTTAAAGTTTCCACTCCTAGCAACCTTAGGGATCCAGTCCCGCATTTATTCACGATACCCAACGAGTTAAGTCCATGACTACAATGCTCAGTGCTTCTAAGCACCATGCCACATTAGTGGTTCCACACGAGTTCTCATAGCAGACCAGGAAGTTAGCAATGTGAATAACATGCTAAAGTTCCAGCCACGACACACAATATTCATTCATACAGTGCATACAACATGCTAGAGTGAAAAACATGGCACAACACATTCATCCATACCACAGTGCATCCAAAACAATTCGAACACAGTTCACACATATAGCAGGCAAACATCACCTCAAACGATATAGCAACCAAACATAACACATCAAACGAGATAGCAACATAGCAAAAGCGTAACACGCCTACCCCCCTCAAAAATGGATTACGCCCACGTAATCCTCTTGTATCATGGTAGGACCTTGGATGGAGATGTTTAATCCTCATGGGCATTCTAGCTTCTATACAATTTTGCCCTTGCTAATGGCTTAGTTTATGTCACAAGGATTCCTATGGGTACCCATACCGAATTATAACGGATTCGGGTTTAACCCCTCTGGGTCTAAGGTAGTGGCCGATATGTCACTTGTTATTCAACCGGAAAATGTGCGATATGGTCCACCAGCTTCTGCTGCGCGATTCTGATTACCTTCGGGTTTAGCTTTCCCTTACTAAGTCTTCCAAGGGTAGTGGATGGTTTAACGGTTTCTTCCGCCTAGTCTCTTGGCTAACATGGGGTAATTTAATTTATACACGGTCTCTGTGGATTGTATTTAGTCTATTCAGTTCCTTTGGAGGTTGGATATTCATGCTTTTAAGTGTCTAGATTTTGTTTCTGGCTGCCCCTTTTTGGGTGTTAATGATTTAGTTCTTGTTATTTGAATGGTATCGACGTGTCAATGTTACCATGATTGGTTTAGTTTTTTGCTACCGCTCATACTTATGTTTAGTTTTTACAACCCGGTTAGACGTCTTTCGTCTCTAAGTATCTTTATTTTTTTTCCAGCCCAATTATGGCTTTGATCCTGTTGGTTGACTTCGATTGGTTTCAGTCAAAAGGTTACTAAATTATATATGTTAGAAATTTCTGTGGTTGCAGCCTCTAACTTTCGAATCATGTATCAATGTATTCTACCCGTTTGTATTATCTACATCGATATCGCATCCTTCTTATTTTGTAGTTCATGTGTCCACTTGTAGGAGGTTTCGGGAGTTATCCAACCCTTACGTGGTCAGTGTAAGTGTTGGACTATCCTTCCACCCCAATTTGTGCTCACTATCACTTAACCTGACCAGGGTTAAGTTCAACCTCGCACGTCCAACAAACAATCATTCAATTAATTCTTTTCCAACTATGCATATATCTAAAAGTGTACATATATACATTATCTCATTCTTGTATCCATAATATGTATACTTATGTGTTATAAGTTCCAAGGTCGTATTTGAATTATACTACCATTTTGTCTTAAATATGCACATATGGTTGTTTCCATTAATTAAATGGTATATTGGTACATACATTCGTACCCTTCTTATATTATCATTCCTTTTCATTCCAAGTTCTCATATAGGGAGATGTAGTATGGATATAGGTGATCCATCCGCACCGTATTCATAGATATAGTATGGATATAGGTGATCCATCCGCACCGTGTTCATAGATATAGTATGGATATAGGTGATCCATCCGCACCGTATTCACAGATATAGTATGGATATAGGTGATCCATCCGCACCGTATAGATATAGTATGGATACAGGTGATCCATCCGCACCGTATAGATATAGTATGGATATAGGTGATCCATCCGCACCGTATAGATATAGTATGGATATAGGTGATCCATCCGCACCGTATAGATATAGTATGGATATAGGTGATCCATCCGCACCGTATAGATATAGTATGGATATAGGTGATCCATCCGCACCGTATTCATAGATATAGTATGGATATAGGTGATCCATCCGCACCGTATAGATATAGTATGGATATAGGTGATCCATTCGCACCGTATAGATATAGTATGGATATAGGTGATCCATCCGCACCGTATAGATATAGTATGGATATAGGTG
This sequence comes from Limonium bicolor, assembly GCA_023374045.1. Taxonomy (NCBI): domain Eukaryota; kingdom Viridiplantae; phylum Streptophyta; class Magnoliopsida; order Caryophyllales; family Plumbaginaceae; genus Limonium; species Limonium bicolor. The sequence goes on from CM041778.1 coordinate 90,799,668, forward strand.
ATCCATCCGCACCGTATAGATATAGTATGGATATAGGTGATCCATCCGCACCGTATTCACAGTCTCCCCATATGATTAGGTTCTCTTAATCTTCTTGCCTTATGTTTAACCCCAGGTGTTATAGTGAATAATTCGTCCCCTTTTTTTTCTGTCATGGTTGTTATACTGAATAGGAGAAATTAAGTTATACGATATTTTATAATTGAATTTAAATCATAAGGTTGGAAATTGCTTGGCTAAGTAATATTAATCTTGACAAACATTTGAAATAAGAAGATGTATATATATATACTTTCACATATACAGTTGGTATTTAAAGTGGATATAATACGTGTATAAGTAAGACTATTCACATAAAACAAATGTGATAATAATGAATAAATGAGCTTACAAAATAATGAGTATAGTGAATAAACTTTAAAAGTTTATTATGGTATTATACAAATGTTACATGATATCAAGATAGGAATCTCAATATAAAGTTTGTATAATATATTACAAACTAGTGAGAATAATCATCTTACATAAAATAATGAAATGTAACATTTAACAAAGGGAGTTTTATAAGTTATGTATATTTGTATGTGCAAAAAGGCGTGACTAATATTGTAGGAAATGTGTATAACATATGGTTGAGAACCGTACAATATTAAATGATGGGTGTTATAAATGAATAAAATTGATAGACTGTAAATTATACAATCGAGAGCAGCATATTGCAAAGTACATGAATTATATAAAAATGGGTGTTTTAAAAAAAAAGGTATTGTCATAATACGTGTAACTATATTATATGATTAAATCAAATAAAACAACATATATCAATATATGCATATGTAAAACCCAGAAGACATGTATATATATACGTATATACAATATGGTTTTAATGTCGTGAAGTGATAGATGACACGTGTTATGACATCACTATCAATATATATGTGCTGTAAATCATACAGTGTAAATTAAAGTATATTTTATTTAAAATGAATAACGTGATATGTAATATATGGTACAATACCAAATAGTTAAATAATGCTATCATATAACGTTGGTGCATGCGCATTAAATGCTATGCGAAATAACGTTGCATGTGTGATCATTTCCTTCATAGTTAACGATATACACATGATCCCAAGGATTTATATTTTTTATATATATAACACTGAATTCCACAGTTACCCGTTGCATTGCTTGCGGGTGTTTTAACAGTTCCTCTTTCGGAATTTGTTCCTCCATGATTGGAACTTAATTCTCTATTGTATACAACTCCTTTTATTTGGTCCCTTTGAACAAAATATTCGATAGATGTTTGAACATAGTGGCGCATTCGCTGCCATTTTCATATTTGTTTGCCTTGTGTTGGGGTAGGGAATTAATTGAATTCTGTAATATTATACTTTGATGTGTAACATTGTGTTATGCTTCGTTAAGCATAATAGGTCGTACCAATTTTATGGTGTAATTTCGTCTCGAGCTATATTCTTTATTTCATTGTCTTACGAGTGGTTTTTTTTTTATATAAATTTCCCTCTCAAGTGTTCGAATTGTAGAATTTATCTCAATTCCCATCCTTGGCTTAATTACTTGCTTATTTTGGCTTTATTTCTTCCATGTATTTTAGGGTATTTCGGTCCTCTTTGCTTGTGTGGTTGGTCCTATCGACTGCTAAGCATGTCGACCCAAGTTGTCGCTAAAATCGGTCCCTCTACGGGTATTATCCTTTTGGCAACGCCGATTGTATAATGTAGTCTTTTCTCCTCGTGTTGATTGTACAACATTAGGTAGATGCCAGATCGGGTTTCCCCGAGTAAGAGGAGGCTTTCTACCTCTCTGGCGCCCCTTTTTTTTTTAAATGGACTCTTGGTACGTAGGGGTTGGGTGTAGGTGTCTGTTAGGTATCCAGTAATTACTGGGGAAGAATCCTAACTATCGCGCCTCACATACTAACCCTTAACCCCGTTTCCCCGAATCCAGGTTTTCCTATGCTCGGTAATTCTCTGTTCCAGTCATCAGAGCGCAACTACGCTCTGATACCACTTTCTGTAACACCCTCGAATAATTATCCAATAGTACAAAACCAAGCTCCTAGTCATAATACATGATACTACGCAGCGGATTCTCGATGCCATCCGGGTGCTACAGATGCCAACCACCCACGTGGTTGACAGACCACATCACCAATACTAAGTTACGGTCTGCATGACTGGAAACAGCTCTCGCCAAACTCATATACAATATAAGATACAATTTCAAATATCGAGTGTCTACAACAAATTGCCAAATTATGAACTGAAAACTACATCTCGGGTACATTGAACATATAGCCACTTCAAACGTTATGCCCTGATGGACTACCCCCATGGTAGTCATCCCGCCTACACTCCGTTATCGTCCGGCATAATACCTGTAAAAATTTGGTTTGGGAAGGACTCAGCAAACTACGCTGAGTATAAACGTGTGAAGCCCGTATGTTGCCGGGCACCACGACTACTTGGTCGAATATTATTAAGTCAATTTACATGCTATAAGAAAGCAGTAAAACACACCACAGTACATCATAGTAACATACACACTTAAAGGTAGTAACGCATTAGCAACAACAACCAAGCACAACATGCTGACAACATAGCACATTCAACACGCATCCAAGCACAACGAACTGCTAGTATAACAACAACAATTCATGTAAGTAATAAACGTGTGCATAGGTATGTTATACCCATGATCCTCACTATGGGATCATTCGAGCGAGTTGTGTGTTTTCATTTCTTTCTCTTGTTCCCATAACATGTATTTTCTTTCTCTTTCCATGCACCCGGTCAGGGGATATAGTTAGATCCCGTGACCGTATCATGTAGGTGTCGATCTTTCCTGGTTTCTTTAAGGTTGTTTGTGAATTCTCTTGTCACCACAAGTTGAAGAACGTCTACTCCATAGCCAATCCTCCATTCCCGGCGTCGTGCGTCGAGGAAGCGGGGTCATCTCTAGACTTCAGGATGTGTTCCACCAATAGGTTTTTACTTTTCATTATCATTATAAGTTCGACACCATAGTGGGTGTCATTAGAAGTCCTCGATAGTTTAAGAGGAGTTTTCTTCTTGTATAGTTGTTTCGTTTTGTTTGCGTAGTTTATCGCGTTTCATTTCAAGTTCATAACGAGAAGGGACTAAACTACTGTGTGCGCGCAAATAATATGCAACAATGATATAGCAATCATATAAGCAAGATACACAAGCAATCCAATTTCATGCTTTAATCTTATGGTCATTTTCACACAAAGCACACAGCAAACAAGCCGTGTAACACGACAACATACGAACCACACATGTCCATACCTTATTCGAAGCACGAGTCGTCTTACACTCGAAGTCCCGGTCGGAGTTCGCTACGGCCCTAGCGTTAATTAAAACAATGGGTCAGTTTATTATTTTATGTGACGACACTTTATATCGTATGTTTTTCCCTTGGTATGTTGTTACATGCTTAGTTTAGATTGACTCTTAGAATTTCACATGCATTAATTTTAGGCTTAACTTACTCCTAGGATATTTCATATCTTTATTTACATGTTAACTAAGCCCTTTTTCCCTAGGTAATGTTTTAGGGCGTTTTGAGAGGTATTTATGTAACAAGTTTGTATAACATAGATATGACTTATCTATTGGGTATTCTTTCCTTAGATAAATAGGTGAGTACTATTTTAACCCTTGTCTAATGATAATGTAGTTTATAGAATACCCCTAAAACCGTTTATACAGAAGTCCCAAATTTGGAAGACCGTAAGATAAGTTGGTGTTTAACCTCACATAGTCACTCCTTTTTATTATATCAGCTAGGGCTTACTCTTTCCCAAGCTGTCTCATCAGTTGGGCATACTAGCATTGTTTGGGTCCTTTATTAAACTAACATTCCCTCTCTAGTACCTCTGGAATTTTGTTATACAGAAACTATAATTTTAGTGAGATCTGAAACAACCTTCTGCACTAACCCTTCCTTATTCATCTCGTTTGTCATCAGCTACTTGCCCCCTACATTCTCAAGTGATTTCGCACGCTTAGTTTCTCCCTTTAACAATGTCCCTAGCTCAAACCTAAGACATCATAACACTACTAACACTCAGTAATCTGTTACACAGAAACAGATACAAAAAAGAAGTCAGAAAACTGAAATTGCAAATCATGAAACCCGATGCCCTCTCCTTGATTCTTTCCTGTTTAATCACGATTCTTTCTTTCAAATCTCACGCCAAGTACTTACCTATCCAGTTGAGTACTAAGCCACAAGTTTAGACCCGAAACCACTCCCAAAACAGCTCACTGTCACAACATATACAGAGGCGATCTTTCAGAAATCAACCCTTATACTGAAACATTACCTTATACTATCTGTCCTCTATTCTATTCTGTTACTCACCGATTTGTCACTAAATTTTCTTCTCTATGTACTTCTTACTCAGTCACGTGTTTTATTACCACTTTTGAACTCAAAACTCCTCCACCAATACTCACTTACTTCCCTGTGCAGAAACAGGAACAAATTTCCAGAAACAAGCATAAACCTGAAACCAGAACTGATATGACTTCCTATGTTTTCCCTCAACTTATGTACAACTAGCCTAACGTGTTAGCAAGGCCCTAGGTGTAGTTACCAGCCAATACAATTCCTATATTACCACTGGAAGTTGTTTAACATAAACCAAAGCAAAGCTGCAAGCACAGAAATCTGAAGCTGATGTGTTCTCTTCTATTTCCTTTTCTGTTTGTTCACGAGTTGGATTTTCACTTCTTCCCAAATTATGACTCAGTTATTGAAGTGTTCTATCAAGCTTCTAAAAACAAAACCCAAAGAAAACTTGGTTAGCATCACTGATACGCCCAGCACTGGGCTGGACAAAACTGAAAAGGAACTAAACATAAAACGGATGCATGTTCTTCTATCTTTCTGTTTGTTAATTGACCTGACCTTTGCTTTCCCCACATTGTCTACAACTAGTCTATCGTGTTAGACAGGGTTTAGGTGTAGGTTCCAGCCAATAACATTTCCATATTACCACCGAAAGCTAATAAACAGAACCCAAACACAAATCTGCAGTACTGAAATGATGAAAACTGATGCAGGTTCTTTATGTTGTTCAAATCTGTCAGCTAGTTTCCCCAAAGATGTTTACACCCTGAGTTACATGAATTGGCCAGGTTTTACGTTTATTTTTATTTTATTTTTTTTTTTCAAGCCAATGCAACACTCAGATTACTCTTGTAACTCAAGTATACTGAACCAATCAACTGTTAAGAATCTGAAAGTAGCATCTGTCTGTTCCTTCCGCATTACCTCTTTTATTTTTGTTAAACTGTCTTCTAGTCTTCCCAATGAATATACTCACTTATATAGGTGCATTAGCAATGTTGTACATTCATTTCCAAATCACTACAACTCCCTTAACTACTCTGAAATTCATTTATACTAAGAACAATCCTCACAGAAACTGAAAAACTAAAACTCCAAATCTGATAACTTCTTTTTACTGTTTTTTTTGTATATTCATAGATCTTTCTTTCAATTTTTTTCCTCGAGCTGGTTTAGCTACTGATTTAAGTATCTTAGTAAATTCCCATCCTCAAGACCACCAAGAATAGTGCTGTTTAACCTACTGGAGTGTACGTATACAGAGACAAGGAACTGTCACCAAAAGATTGCAACAGAAAACAGAAGCTGAACTTGGAATGTAACTTCAGTTTTTTTTTTTCTTTTTCTATTCTCAACGCATCTGTCTAGTTTTTAAGTCCCTCAAAGTGTTTATGAATTAGTGAGGTGCTCTAATCGTGTCTTAGGTTTACTACTAAACCAAAGTGGCTCTCACATAGTCACTGGAAATCTATCACAGGAACCCGGAGTTACAACATCTGTAGCACAAATTTCTGTGCATTCCCCACTTCTTGGGCAATAAACTGACCTTTACCCTACTCCAAGTGTCTAAACTTAGTTGGGTGTTTTAGCAATATGTAGAGTTCATTATTAAGTCATTGCATCTTAGTTTACCTCTGAGAGGTGGGTATACAGGAAACAATATAAAGGTTACAGAATCTAAGCTCATTTCTGCCTTGTTCTTCTTCTTTTTTTTGTCGGCTGGTTTGTACAGATTCTTCTGAACAGTTTAGCTAGTTATTAGGTCCTGCCTTACTGATGCCTTGGTTGCTCAATTCCCAGAGTTTGCTAGCCATTATCCTAAGGCATTATCATTCATATTTGACACTAAAGGAAATATAAAGTTCCAGCCTAAATGTATTAGTTTCGTTACTGTTACCAAACAGATTCTCCCTAGTACTTACTAGCTCATTTTATCAAGTTTAGCAATATATGTCGAACAGCAATTTATAATTGTTTTAGTACGGTTTTAAGACATGAATAAGAATGAGCTGAGGGTTACAACATTGACATAATACATCAGATTTCCAATCACAAAATAGATATGAGTTTATTCAACAACCTTAAGTAGTTCAAACTGGGTTTTCCTTGCTGTTTTGGTTAGTGGTTGGACTAAGGAACCTTGGCTTTACAACTTGCCATGCACAAGGAGAAAATTCCAGCTTAGGTGCTGTCTTTAGTGGTGTTAAGAAAACGGAACAGCATACACGGGATATGTCAGTTCATGGCCATACCTTGGGTCAGATTGCAAGGTAGTTTGGGATCAGTTTCTGGGTGCTGCATGGTGAAACCTTGAGGCGTTTCATAAGAGGAACTCTCGCAAGCAAGGTTAAATAAGAAGAGGAGTTAACACCATGTTCCCGGGCAGCAAACAGAGAACAGAAAGGAGTTAAACAGCCAAGTTTTTCTTACATACTCTTGTTTCCGTGGTATTCTTGGAGGATTTTGGGTTTACAGAATCTGTTTTTTCATGGAATCCCACCCGGTGGTTGCATGCAAGGTTTCTTTGAGCTTGGAACCGAGCAGGAATGGAGAATGAAGATTTGCAGGAAAAACTGGTGCCCTTCTTCTGCTTGGTTTAATTGAACTTCAAGCTTTCTGGTGTGTGTGAGTTGCAACCGTTATTGAGCAGGGAAGAGACTGAAAAATGGTGTGAATTTGTGCCCTTGTTCACAAGACAGAGTTGATTCATAGAACAGAAGAAAAACGAATGAATTAGTAGGAAGAGAAGAGAGTGAAGCTGGATTTCTCAGAGAAAGAGTCTTACCTATCCTATTGTTCATATTCCAATCTGGTGTGCGAGGAAAAACTGAGGCGCACGTCCAGGAAGAGAATGGAGCCGCACATAGAACATATATCCTTGTTTACATTTTAGATTTTTTTTTTGGAAGGATGCAGAGCTTATGTTCCTCTCAACAGGGACGACAAGAGTGATTTACTAATCTCTGGTTTGACTGAAAGAGAGGCGGCAAGCAAGTATGTAGCTAGGGCTGCAAAATAGAGCAGGAGGATCGGAGCAAGTGAAGGGATCTGAGTGGGTTACTGCATGAATATCTCCAACAGGAAGTCTCACCATGCTTAATATTAAAGAATCTGACTGTGTTTTTTTTGGACTTGCAACAAGTGTGCAGTCAGTGGAGGAAAGGTGAGAGGGACTGGGAGGTTGTTTCCTCGAGTTACTAGGAATGATGGGCACTTGAATAAACAAAAGCTCCTGTCGTTGAGCTTGCAAGGCGTGGTCTCTGTAATTCTGTTGTTTGATCGGGTGTTGAAACTGGTAAGGAGGAAGACCGCGCTACAGAGAGTGCGGGTCTGTTTCTATCTGTGTTGTTTCCTTTTATTTACCTTAGTTGATTTAGTACTAATTCCAATTAGTGTGAGTTAGTAGCTGAAATTGAGTGCAGCTCACCCGGTTAAGCACTCGGAACAAGTATAGGAGGTCTCGGGTTCGAGCCTCAACCGGAGTGTCTTTGCTCCCTTTTTCCTTTCTTTTTATTTGAATAAGTTATATATGTTTACTTATATATATGTGACTATATATTATTTCGTGTTGTTATTACCATTATTGTTTCCTTTCGTACGCGGTTAGGTGACGACATTGTCACATATTTACAACGTTACGTTATATGTGCGACGATACATTATATTGTGTTATTATATATTTTGTAACAAAGTTATGCGACGTTCATTTTCTATTACGTAACGTTACGTACATGTATTTTCGTATTCGCACATATATATATATATATACATATATTAGATTTAATTGTTCGTACGTCATTTTATGTCCGAGTTATAAAAACGTTATGATTTTATGCGTCTTAACGTTCAGGGGTATTTCAGTTTTACTTAGGTTAATATGTATATAGTTATATTACTAAGTGTATTATATTAGACAACAACAACTTCATCACATTACTCGTATATGTATGTTTATGCAAGTCAATCTATAGCCGACGTAATGTTAGTCCGAAAGGATGTTCGCGCACAATAATAATAACAATGCGATATAACCATCATGTATACATTTCATTTCACAAATACATGCATATAAGAACACACACTACAATCTTAAACACCACAATAATGTCTGAACCCAAGGAAGCCCTCAGGACAATTCAGACCACACTATCCACATACCGTTCACCGATGGAAACGTTAGCGTGATGATTCATGCCTATCCTTTAGTATTCCCGTAGCTCGTATCTAGCAGCTCGTATCTCTAGCAGCTCATATCTCTGGAATACATTACTCTAACATCAGTGTCTATAGCTTGAGTCTACTTAACCATGCTAGAACAAATCCTTAACTTTATCCCGACGTTACCCCTCAGTCAGTTGTTTGTTTAACTCGATTCCATAAACTCTCGAGGTTTGGATCTAACTATATGTTATGGTCTACGTGCATATAACATTCAATGTTATAGTAATGTTTACGATGAAGGAGTTTGGTCCTTTAATAATTCGTATATTACCGGGACACGGGCATTCATGCATGGAACTTTATTCGTCAATGATACGTTAAGGTTTACGTATTTATTACTACGTACATGCATGGGTATTTATATATATTTACGCATGCATATAATGTGGTCCATTACTATACTCCATTCAACCATGTTACGTTTTTATTTTTGGTTACGTAACACTCATATAGTGGTTGACGTAGTTCAACTCGATTAATATTCCAGGTCGACGTTTATTTATCGACTTGTATCATGTTATATTGTACACTTATAGTTATTTTCCCACATTGCATTTTACCTACTAACTTCATATTTGATTTCTAAAGTCATATTATACTTTCCACCTTATATTATAATCTTATATTGTATGAATCATAAAGTTTTCATGATGAGTTATTTCATCATTTCATGTGAAGTATATATTTAATTATTTATGTCATCTATTCGCAAATTTCTTACTAAGACCTTATATTAATGTTATACAACATATCTTAAACATTATCATGCTCCATAAATCATATGGTTTCTAACTATACATTATACTTCTCAAATTTCTAACTTAAACTCATTCTTTTATGTGATTGTTATATGGTATATTTATACCATAGTAACTTCCTTATAACAAAATCTCTTATACCTTAATAAAATGTCACATTATACCATTTCAAACCTTATATTATATTCTTGCCCATATTTTTAAAATTCTCAAATCAACCACACTACTTTCGGCAATCCCAACCCTTCTTCACTCATTTTTTATTATTTACAAAACCAACCCATATATTATATTCACTACATTTCTAAACTTACATAATTTATAATCTAAGGTTTTCAAAAATTGTAATATACATCTATACTTATGTATACATTTTCGAACTGCACCCTCACTAGTAGAAAAAAGATTTTAAATGACGGACTTTAAACCACGGTTAAAAATGAAACCGTCGTTTAAAGTTTATAAACCACGGTTATTTAGAGAACCATCATTTATGTTGCACGGCTCACTATATAGACAACGATTTTAACAGAAACCATCGTTTATAGTTCGACGCCTTAGAAGATAAATGACGGTTCCAGTTATAACTGTCGTATATAATCTATATAAACCACGGTTCAATAGAGAACCGTAATTTATTTTCTAAGGCGTCGAACTATAAACGACGGTTAACCTAAAACCGTGGTTTATTCCTTGTGTCACAAAGGTTTTAAATGACGGTTTGTCTATTAACTGTCATTTAGAAGTCATTTAATTAAAACCTGTCACCCTTTCTTTTTCCTCTTTCTTCTTCCTCCCGCGTTCTCTGTTTTTCCTCTCTGGCGATTCCCGACTCCCTCTTTCTCTATTGCCGTCGAGCCTCCACGCCTCCACTGTCTTCGGCTGTCTTTTGCTCCGCCGCTCCGGTCGCGAGTCGCCACAGTCGAGAACCAGTTGCGGTGCCCCTCCACCGCCCCACTCCTCTCGCCTCAACGTCGCGCCTTCACCCCTCCACCGTCGCTCCACCGTAGCCGCTGTCAACCTCCGAATCCCACTTCGGTAATTAAACCCTAGCTAGCTATTTTTTTATTAGTGGCTTATTTTACAAATGAAATCGGTGGCGTGGGCTATTTTGATCAAGTATAAGCTTCTGGGTGTTCAATTTCATCGTGTTGAACAGAAGATGTCGCTTACTTTATTTATGAAGAATGGGTTAAAGGTTTATTTAAAACCAAGGTAGTTGAGTGTTGGTGGTTGTGAGTAATCCCAAATGCTTTTTTAGGGGTGATGAGTTTGTGTAATTTTGATATCAGTAGTAATTGTGAACTGTTATACGTTTTAACCTTATTCTATAAAAAGGATATATAAAGTTGTTTTTACTTTAGCAAGAAGGACAACTGTGAAGTTATAATATGTTAGGTGTTTTGATTGATTTGGACCTGAGACGTCATACTACTAGTATTCATAAGTTGAACTTCTTCCTAATGCTTTTCTGAAAATCTTATTTTATATTGTTTGTTTTTTGAAGGGAAAAAAATTGTATTTGTCCTTATATAATTGAATCAAAGGTGATAAGCAATGTATGAGATTTGGTGTATGTCCGAACATAGCAAATTATAGATACGATATGGATATTGTCTTTGTCTTTGTCGTTGTTAGTGTTGTTGTTGGTGTTACGATGGCTATTTTGTGATGAAGTTATTACTATCTGTATTATTGTTGGTGGTGTATTAATATTGTTGTAAGTGTTGCTGTTTGTTGCTATTATTCTTACGGGTGTTATAATTGTTGCATATTATTAATTTTGTTGTACTTATATTGTAAATAGTTACAAAAAACAACTTATATTTTCTTACTAATAAGAATTAGTTATGAAGCGTTTGTGGATAAATCTTATATAATAAAAGAAGCATTATTAGTGCATAACCACATCAACAATTCTGTAAATTTTGGACCTAATAATTTACTTGAAATTTTCTTCTTAGGGATGATTCATTGATTATATTTTGTATGGGATGTTTGCTTTAGGAATGAATTGTCTATTGTTGTTTGTTTTGATAATTTTAGGGGAGGTGTTTGTATTGACACAGAAAACAAAATGGAAGCAAGAAAGGGAATAAAGAATAATGAAAAAAATTATCTACAGTTCTCTTAAATGTTTGTTTATGCAGGGGAAAATGAAATGGTTTTCGTAGTAGTCTTTCTGATGCTGCTATTGTGTTTGTTTTTGCCGAAAAAAGTGTAGAGTATCTAGAAAAATGCAATGGTCATGCCAATTTTTTTCTAGAATTTAACCTTATTCTACTTTTATTGAATAGGTGTTACTACGGTTGAACAATCCCTCTTCCATCACATTTGTGAGTTGATCATCCCTACTCATTAGGTTAGTTTTTTAAAAATGTTTCAATAACATGGTTTATTCAAAATATATTCGTTTATTTATTTGTTTAATTATTCATATTTTTTCAAATTAAAACCTTATATTCTAATTTCATTGAATAGGTGTCACTACACACGGTCGGATTGTCTACTTGTCGCACTATCTGCTGTTGTCAACCTCTGTCACCGGTTTGCCTGATCAGAACCCAGGGTAAAACACTTGTGTTTCTGATTATGATTTTAGAAACAAATACTTATATATTGTCACGAATAAACGTTATACTAAATTTCTACTTGTATTCTGCAATCATTAGAATATATATTTGCATAGTGTGGTGAAATGTGAGATTAAGTTGAAATGGGGAGGTTGTTTTTGTTCATTGATCATATATATATATATATATATACACATTTACTATATGCATATTTGTCTGTCTGATAATAATTCGTATGGTATGCTGAGAATAAATGTTGCTGCTACTATGTTTGTTTCTGCCTTAAAAAAATGTGGAGTATCTAAAAATACGCAAAGGTCGTGTCAAATTTTTTCCAGAATTTAAGCTGAGACTTACAATCAGTTGAAGAATATTGTGAACAACTTCGGTCCACCAATTAAAGCCGCTAAAAAGAGCATTTGGAAGAAAAAATCAATATTTTGGGAACTTGAATATTGGCAACATTTAGAGGTGAGACATTGCATTGATGCTATGCACGTGGAGAAAAACATTGGTGAAAGTGTAACTGCGACACTACTAAACGTTAAAGGATAGACAAAAGACCATTTGAAGGGTAGAAAAGATCTAGTGAAATTGGGTATACGAGAAGAACTCGCGCCACAACAAAGAGGGAAACGAACATTCTTGCCTCTCGCTTGTCATACATTATCCAAAGAAGAGAAAATAAGTTTTTGTAGTTCTCTTCGTCATATTAAAGTGCCATCTGGTTACTCATCGAGCATATCAAGTTTGGTATCAATGTATGATCTTAAATTGGTAGGGATGAAGTCTCACGACTATCATGTGCTGATGTAGCTCTTACTTCCGGTTGCTATCCGTGGGATCCTTCCAGTTGATGTCAGGAAAACTATTACAAATTTATGTGTTTTCTTCAAAGGAATTTCGTGTAAAGTGCTTGATGTGGAGACGCTGGATAAACTACAGAATGACCTTGTGATCACCATGTGTCAGTTGGAAATGTATTTTCCTCCTTCGTTTTTTGATATTATGGTGCATCTACTTGTTCATCTTGTTAGAGAGATCAAACATTGTGGTCCGTTATACCTTCGATATATGTATCCGTTTGAGAGATATATGGGTATACTGAAAAAGAAAATGAAAAAACGTCGGCGTCCAGAGGGAGGCATAATTGAAGGGACAGTAACAGAGGAGGTAGTTGACTTCTGCACTCACTACTTACACGGTGTTGATGTTATTGGATTACCAAAAGCAAGACATGATGGCAGGCTTAAAGGGGTTGGTACCTGTGGAAAAAAATTATGCAGAGTTGATATTGATACATTGAACAAGTCACATCTGGTTGTGTTGAATCACTCTGAAAGTGTTGAACCGTATTTCGATGCATACCTAGCCTACCTCAAAACAAAGCACCCAATGATGAGTAATGCCAAATTAAAAAAGGAGCAGAATGCAACATTTGTTAAGTGGTTCAGACAGAAGGTGCTGAATGAAGATTCAAGGAATGTGGATGAAATGATCCAGTTGTTGGCACTCGGTCCAAATCTCGATGTGTTGTCTTATGAAGGATATGATGTAAATGGATTTTCTTTTTACACTGAACGTCAAGATTGTAAATCGACAAACCAGAACAGTGGTGTGCATCTTATCGCTTCACAAGACATTTTCACAGGAACAAGTCGTAATACACTGAAGAACGAATATTATGGTGTTATTGAGGATATCTGGGTCTTGAATTACACTAGTTATGAAACTTGCATATTTCGTTAAAAATGGGTGGACAACAAACAGGGATATCGTGAGGAGGATCATGGTATGAAGCTAGTTGATTTAACGACAGCGGCTCCTACTGATGAACCCTTTATTGTTGCATCAAAGGCAAAACAAGTATTCTACTGTCGTGATCAGTGTAATCCTAGATGGTCTATTGTAATGCAGAGTAAAAGATTGATAGTTGGGATTGATAATATTGTTGATGAGGATGAATACGACTATGAAGATGAAACAGATGTACCTATTCGGTTGCCGATGGAGGTAGATAATGTAACTAATTTTGAATATCGAAGGTCCGACCACAATGAAGGATTGTGGATTGAACGATGAAATGTTATTTTGTAAGTCTGATTGACAATATTATATATATTTCATTTTTGTCATGTTTCAACATTTGATTCAGTAGATGTTCGTATTAACCTTGTTAATTATTGATTATTTTTCAGATTATGGATCCTGACGATAGAGTCGAAGAGGACTTACTGTTGGGGTTGGATGATATTGACGATGACGTCCATACTGAAGAACCACCAGCTGCATCTACTTCGCAAAACCCTCGGAAGGGACGTGGACCGACCCGTGGGTTGAAGGTGAAGAAGGATTCTCCCATCGATTTGGTCTGGGACAAGTACCTTTGACATTCTGGTGGGTCGAAGCACCAATTTGCTTCTTACTTGGGATTGATGGTAATATCCCATTGCTCGATTAATAAGGATTGGAAGGATCAAGAAAAGGCAGACAAAGATATCATGTGGCAGATGGTGCAGAAGCGGTACAAAGTCGCGGATGATCTTTGGACGAAGATTGAATCACTTCTAGCGACATCGATGCGACAGTTCAAGCATCGGTTGGTAGATGGTTGGATCACCAAAGCGGGCTCCAAAAGGTCACCGCCGTGGGTAGTGTATGATGGTATGATCACGGAGGAGGACTAGAAGATATTCTACGACCATCGCCAGACTGAAGAGTTTAAGGTACTTTTACAATTATTTTTGCTTAATTATTTAAGGAATAAAATTTAACAAATTTTATTATTATTATGTATAACTTACAAATATACAAATTTTGTAACAGTTACGTCAAGCACAAGCGAGACGTAACCGGGCGAAGAATATATATATAAGCACTTCATGGGGCGAGCTGGATATACGGGGCGCTTGGAGAAGTGGAAGAGCGAGGGCTTACTGACGAAAGTTAATGAAGACGGAACTCAGTCAGTTATTGATAATGTTGACGATGCAAGTAGGGTGCAGACATATATGCAGGGGCGCATGAAGAAAAATGACGAGGGAGTATATGTGTTCCCGCAGAGCGAGACTGCTGAGTTGGCTTCAAAGATTGTAAGTATATATTTTTAAAAGTTGTTGTTTACTAATTAGTAAGTTCATTTCTAATATTTTGTAATTTAAAATAGTCTGGATCTTCTGAGCGATGGGAGATGGTTCCAGCCCCTCCGTCTCAGGATGATCCACTGAATAAGGCCCTTGGGCAAAAGAATCATCCAGGGCGAGTGCGGGGGCTAGGAGGGGAAGTTCGCCAAAAAGACGTGTTTCCTTCGTCTCGATCGAGAGTATCATAGGCTGAAATGATAGAGAGAATGGTGGATGCACGGGTGCAGGAGTCGGATAGACGTCACGCTGAGGAGCGTCAAGCCTACGAGGAGCGCCTGCGAAGACTTGTGGCTTTAGTATTGGGCCAGGTGCATGCTCCTACACCGACACCTACTCCTACACTGGTGTCTGCTCCTACCGCGACGGCGGATACATCGACAGTGGCCGACGATCCTACACCGGCACCTACTGCTACACCGACGTCTGCTCCTACCACGACGGCGGATACTCCGACGGTCGATGATCCTACACCGACGTCTGCTCCTACCACGACGGCGGATACTCCGATGGTCGATCATCCTGCACCTTCTTCTTCTACCAGAGACACATTTCCTTATCAAAACCTTCCGGTTTGTTCTTTTTTCCTCCTTAGTTATTTTAACATTACTTTAAAAACAATATGATTTTATTACCTTGCTTACTGTTGTGAGTTGATGTAGGTGACTAAATCATGCCATCTGTTTCAAGTGTTGGATGGTGAGACTGTGCATGTTGCATACGGTCGGGTTTTACAGACCAGACCGAACACTGTAGTACATTTCAAGCTCATCCCACATCTCCACGCTCGTGTGATGGTAGACGACCTTGTGCGAGGCCATGAGGACTCTCCGCTTCCGTTGGAGTGGAATCAGTGGAGTACATTAGGTCAAGCACAATCTTCAGTTGTTCCATGGCCATATTCTCTCATTGATGTCAGTGACAAGGTAAACTATTTACATGCTTACTATTTATTTTTTAACTTGACTGTTGACTGATATGTTTATTATTTAAATTTATTATACTATTAGATTGATAAGGAATTAAGACCGGTTAAGAAGAGGAAAGTGGATAAGGGGAAAGGAGTTGTGAAATCAAATGAGGAGAGTCAGAGTGTGAGAAAGGAAGTGGTGAAACCTTTCGATATGAATCCTAGGAGATCCCTCATTCTGACTGAAATACCCCAAACCTTGATATGTGGTTTAAATATTAAACTATGGTATGTAAAGGCTAAAAAGTGCCTTAGAAACATCAGTGAACAATTTAAACCATAGTAAAATGCAATAAAACACTAAGATACAGTTTGAGCAAAAACATGCTCTAAGCTAGGAGTGAACTTGGTTAGGATCCAAAGAGCCTACCAAGACTTAATAATATTCAATTATGATTTAATAAGGCTAATTAAGTCCTTAGGAAACTTTGGTAGACAGTTAAACCAAATAAAACACAAGAAAATACCTTAAAGTCAATAAGAGCAAAAATGTGCTCTAAGCTTGGGATAAATTTGTATAAGACCTAATGGTCATACCTATACCTTATAAATATGTTGATGAACATATTAAATCAATTACCAAAGAAAACCAAGCTTGAAAACAAGTTAAGACACAAAAAGTGCTTTAAGGAGTCTTAAAGCACGTTTTTGAAAAATTGTCTTGTAAATGAGTTTTGAATGGCTAGATGTCCATCATTACTCTTTAATCAACATGTTTACTACTTAGTATCACATTAGGAAGTCTAAATCAATGGGAAATCAAAAATTTCACAATTATGTGCCTTAGTTTGTGAATAGTGCTCAAATAGTGCTAGTTTAAGTCATAAGTCAACATAAGATGTTAAATGGTCAAACAAGGCCATATATATCTTTAATGTAGAAGGGGGGACGGTTTTTGAAGTGTGAGTCATCACACTTGGACAGCAAAGTCAATTAAAGAAGAAAGGATAAAGTAAAAAGACTATTTACTTTATAAACATAAATATCTCACACTTTTACCTCTCACCTCACTTTTCTTCATTTCCTTTCTTTCCCACCGTCTTCCTCATGGTTCCCCCAACTCCAAACCGTTCATGCTACAGCAACCACTCTTCTTCAACTTCATTTCTTTGCCAAATCCAACTCCATGCTCCAAATCAAATTCTAAGACCATATTTGTCTTAGTTAGACCAAGCTCTACACTTCTATCTTTTCAAATCTTCAAGAACTCAATTTTGGTGCCATGGATATTCACCATTGAAGGAGCTTGAGCTCACCTTTTCACATATTATTGTCCTCCTTTGCTTCAAGGTAAGGAAACTCAAAGAAAATCCATGTTTCCTCCATGTTTATATGATGTCCGAAAATTCACCTCACAATGGTGTTTTCACCTTGCTTGTTTTAGTTCCATTTTAATCTTCCAAGGGCTAGGAGGAGTCCTCTCTTGATACTCATTCAAGCTCTCTTTCCATTCAAAGGTAAAACAATTACCTTAATGTGTTAAAACAATATATGTAACTAGGGTTTACAATGAGATGAAGCATAATGCTTGAATACTCATTCTATTATGTGTACATTGTTTAGAAGTTGACAAACAACCAAACATCCTACCGGTTTTACAAGGAAACAAGAAAGAAGTTTGTGAGGAAAAAGAGGTAAACAAACTATCTCAATGTAGTTTAAATGCCTTAGGAAAATGAGCTTGATTTGCTTAATAAAATACCTAAGGAGCCAATGGTGAATGACCTAGAGAAATGCTCTCAAGGAGTTTATTAAGGGCATATGTATTGTTGGGTGTATTTGCAGGTCAAAGGCATTACTTATGTGGGAAATTCAGTGTTTAAGTTTAATGCAATTTAAGGGCCTAAGAGCCATGTTATTTAAGGGCCTAAGTGCCAAGCAATTTAAGTTATGCACTATATTGTGATGTAGTGCTAAATGTGTGAAGTTTGTGTATAAAATGTGTTTGATGGATTTTAGGTGTTCTTGAATGAAATAAGGTAAAAACCTAAGTGTTTGGATGTGAGAATATACAAGAGAAGCTATGGCAAATTTTGGAAAATGTGTAAGAAGTTCTAAGTGTTTTAAATAAGTTTTGGTGAACTAGGAAGTGTTAAAGGTGAACAAATGTTTTACTAGGGAAGAAAACATGTACTAAGGTGATTTAGAGTGATACAAGGATTTAGGTATTATCTTGGAAGTTCTAGGAATTCAATGTGTGTTTTTGAGAATGTTGATGTACAAGGAAGAAATGATGTTTAGGTAAGATGTGAAAAGGAGATTTTTTAGTAAGAAAAGAAGTTTGAGAGATGATGTTAAGGTGTAGAGGAAACACCTTGGTATAGTGGTCATTATAGGTGAAATACCACCTAGAAATCTTAAGGAGAAAACATTCCAAGTGCTAGGAATTTTGTAAGGAATTTGTGAATGATAAGATGGTTTTGGTGTGTGATTTAAAGAGTTTAGTACATGGCTAAAGGTGTGTTTGATGTGCCAAATGATGTTAGAACACATTAGGAGGCTTGAGGAAAAATTTGGAGAAAGTTTGACAATGTATGGGAAGTTTCTGCAGCCGACCTACCCAGGGGACCGACCCAGACTGGGTCGGTCGGGCTGAAACTGTGAACTTAGATGATTTCTGCGGCCGACCTACCCAGGGGGTGGGTCGGTCGGTGGGTCGGTCGGACCTTAAAAAAAAAATTAAATTTTAAGAATGTTAAGTGGTATTAGTGGTATGCCATTAAGAGAGTATTGATGGTTAGAAAGATAAATATATATGGACTTGAGAGATTAAGTTAAGTAAGATGATTTAAATGTTAAGGTTATAAATGATATGTAATTATGGGGATTGATCAGTAATGATGTTATAAGGTTGTTTAAGACATGTTAAGTAAGTTATAAGGACAATTAAGTAGGTGGAAAGTTGGAGAAAAATGTGAAAGTAAAACAAGTTAAAAATGTGAAGTTATTTAACTAGTTAACAGGGTTAACTATGAGCTTTAGACTTTAAACAATCATGTTACCCCGATGTTAATGAAAGTAATTGTAATATTACCAGTTGTTCGAGAATTGCTCGAGGAACATAAGTGGACTCCAGTGACAGGTATGGTTTTCTTGCAACCTGTGTCCTACCGGATTACACCGGCTTGTATGCCAATGTGTTTTTCTGTATGTTTGCCACGTTGTAAGATAAAACATGTAATGAGTTTACAGCAATTCATTTATGTGGCGTGTTCAACTCCGATACCATTTAACCTCGGAAGTGTTAACCTTAGTTAACTGAGTCTAGGATCACATGAGAGTTCAGTATTCGGAGTAAACGACCCGAACCATGGGACGTTCTAACCACGGCTATGCGTGTGTTAATTGTGTGATATGTGTGTGTGAATGTAGGGATCTCCCTTGTATGTTTAACCCAGTTGTAATACTGTATGGTGTGTAGATGTGATAGACTCCATGGTGGGGTTCTAACTAATATCTAAAAGTAAGTATGTACTAACAGTGGTGAGGAATCCGGTTTGGCCGGTCGCGCATTGTTTGGGAGTGGGTATCCTTCTTAGCCTTACCCTTCTCTCTGTTATGGTTGTTTCCCTCACGGGTTATGATCTCCCATTAGCTTATTCCAAAGCTTAGCTATTCTGACTTATGATCGGTTTAAGGGGAACATGTGTTTGTGTGGTGTGTTCGGGCCTCCAAACCCAAACCATCTTAACTTAAGTTACTCGTCCGACTATTAGGACGGTAATGAGTGTTGTTGTTGTTGTTGTATAACGAGCTTACCATGAGGGTGACACCATTCTCTAGGCTCACCAGTGAATTAACTATGTTTGGGTCGGTTCCTAAGAGGACCGTTCCCGTTATGTTATGTGATGTTGTTGTAATGCAATTCCTATTGCGATGTTATCATGTGCACGTCAAAACGTGAAAAGTGTTGTTATGTTTTGTTATGTGAGGAATGTTATATGTTGTAAGATATGGAGTGTGTGGATCATGGAAATGAATCCCAGTTTGTGATAAGAGGCGTTTAAGGATAACCCGATTTAAGGGTAAGTGTCGTCTATTAAGGAAGTAGCTCCATTAGAGGAGGAACACTCTAGGGATAATACCATGAGTGACTTATCAAGTAAGGATGTATTATCCGTTTGTTGAGCCCATTGAGGCGAAATGTTATGTGTTGTGTGTTTACAGTTGCATGCATGATTTAAATATAATCAATCGCATGCTAAGACGACAATTAGTTGTGCGTGGCCCGGTAGCATGTGGGCTGCGGGATTACCATACCAGCAAAGGTGCTGAGCCCCTTGGGGGCCACCCTTTCTCTTCTTTTCCTATTTCAGGTTCAAGGAGCTGGAAGCCGTTCGAGAGTAGGACGGGGTAGTCGTTGTACATGGGTAATCGTTTAAGTTGTATATATACAGTAGGTGTAGTAAGACCGAAATTGTTATCGGCATTAGTTTGTGAATACTCGGTACAGTTGGAAGGTGTATGTTGTTTCTATTGTTAATGGAAGGGTCAGTAATGTGTAGTCGCTCGGGAATCTAGTCCATCAGACCGGTACAATGTATATGTAATAGCCTTGTTAGCCACGTGGGTGGTTAACGGCGTGTAACACCAACGAGTTAAGTAATGTGATGAAGTCTGTTTTAGGTATGGTTTTCTTGCAACCTGTGTCCTACCGGATTACACCGGCTTGTATGCCAATGTGTTTTTCTGTATGTTTGCCACGTTGTAAGATAAAACATGTAATGAGTTTACAGCAATTCATTCATGTGGCGTGTTCAAAAAGTGGTATCAGAGCGAAGTATCGCTCTGATGACTGAATTACCGAGCTTAGGAAGTACCGAGTTAGGATTTTAGTGCTTTGGGTTAAGGGTTGAGTGATAGCGTGAGAGATACGCCAGTTAGGAATTACCAGCGTGTACTGGAAACCTACAATATCCTTCCCGCCCTCCACAATCCCTGTTTTATAACTTGGGAAGGAACGCCAGAGAGATGAAAGTCCTCTCTTACTCGGGAATACCCGATCTGGCTGTTATTAAACACCTCTAAAGGTATGGAGAACCTGTCATACGGTAGATCCCGAAAATTGGGAATCCCGGAGACGGTTTCCATCTGAACAATGTTAACCGCATGTAATAGCGAAGAATGAAGAATCTTGTGTATAGGAGAATAGAATTTCCGGCAACCTGGGTCGACTTGCTGAGCAGTCGAGGATAACCAGCTTACAACGCACTGACCGTGCAACAGGCAAGAAGTGGATTAGTAAAACCCGAGACGAGTGTCTACGGGACCACAGTTGTTAAATGATACACCAACGGTATACCAACCGACAAAGGAACTACAACGTAGTGCCCGAACAAGAGACAAGTCTCAGTAACCACGACAGATACGTGGAACGGGCTACGAAGAGGAAACAATACAAAAGAAAAGGGGGTCTCCCAGAATGGGAAACACCCTAGTTGATGATTATCATGTGAAGACAGTGAGAAGTCACCTGGAGGAGTTATTATCAAGACAGTAAGATCAGTGAGGGCCAACAAGGCCACTGATGACAGTGCGAGTAAAAACAATACCACAACTGGTATGTGTCAAACCGATAGCCAGTTAGCATGGCGCACTTGCCATAGCAAGTGCTGCTATAACAGAGCTGTTTGGGAAATTTATAACCACTACAAAGTACTTGGTAAAGTACCATAAAGTTAAATGTGATCGTCATAACAGTGGAAGGGCATGTTAGCCTAACCTCTGTAATTATAAGTACACCAGTCAGCAAGAAGCTAGACTTGGTTAAGGTAAGAAGATGTTGTGAAACCATGAGAATTTTCTTTCAAACCCAGATTTATTCAAACTCTTTTCTTTTCAAAACCAAAATTTCATTCAAACCCATACTCATTTTCTACCTTCTTTTAAAAAACCAAACCAGAGGACCTACACCGGCCTCAGTGCCACACGGTAGGTAAGTTATACCCACTTTACTTTTGAATAACCGGAAAGGAAACCGGTAAACCCAAGGGTAACAACCCGAGGGAATGGATTGAGTTCATGGTAATACAACAGTGGATAGACTTTCCCTTGATTAAGTTCGGGAAGCACAGAATGTATATTGTCATAGGACAATATAAGGGAGTTAACAACAGAATACTTCACCTAGGCGTGTGACGGACACTACGAGTGTACCAACTGAATTGTGGGACGACCGCACCCCGATAGGAGCTTGTGGGCCTGACAGACCTACTTATGGGTTAGTTGGGTAAGTAGTAATATATCAGTAGGGTACCCCACATATGTATACAAGTAGAGTCCGGAACACGGGAAGTAGTCGACTCCGTACTACGGTCAGCAGTGTAAGTCAAACAACAGCTAAGGATTACCATGAATGGTTGAAGTAAAGGAACCCAGTTAAGTTAACGAGACTAAAGGAATTAGTGAATTCCCTTCAACGAAATGCTTAAGAGTCAGGAGGTGCGAAGTGCACTAACTGTAATGTAAAGACAGCGTATATGTCTTAGGGATCCTTAGGGATAAGCATGATAGCTGGAACGGTGACCCAGCCTATACATGGCAAGGCAGATGTCTAATATGGACACATTAATGTGCAATGAACAGGATGAAACTCCCAGAATGAGTACCTACACTATCAGGAAATGTTAATCTTCACAGAAGAAGATAATAAGCCAGTTAAGAACGCAAACGGCGTGGCTAACTCGACATATCAATAAGTGCGAACCAGATGTAATGGCATAACTTAACAACACCCAGGAGCAATCCTTGAAGGGTGTTCGCATCAACAATTGTTGCATGAAATGACGTGACAGAAACACAAGGGTTGAAACTAACACCTAGTTTAGACATAAGTTGTCAGGAGACGGACTGACAATCCTAAGGGGCATTCCATGAAAGGAGACGGAATGCAACGACCTTGTCATGGAGCTCAATATAACATCCAAACCATGTAATGTTGTACAGAGAAGTACATGTGTGTGGACAGCCTACAATGAGCGCAGCTCAAGGCAAATAAGGCTTATAGGCCACAAATAAAATGTGTTATGTAAATTAGATTGATTGTAGAAGTTTATGTTATATAAGTGAATAGAGTGGAGAACGGACCACTGCACTAAGAGTGAGGATACCTCTCGATGCTGTGAAACCGCTGGAGCGGTAGTTATGTGAACCAAGCTCAAGAAATATATTAAGGATGGACGATGTTATTATTGAAAGAGAACAGTTAGCTTAGTAGTATGTGTGTATAAAGTGAAACACCGAGCTGAATAATGTCGGCTTGTGACTCGAATGATCAATGCCCAAGGAGCATTCAGTAGTCATCCAAATGAGTGATGAACCATAATACGAATGATGTAAGTATATGTGTGGAAGTTAATGTAACAGTAAATACCATGTAAGTTAGTGTTATACAATAAGCACGGTGTGCAGTAAGCGACCGTTGTATAAGTGTTGTTGAATAATAATGTGGCAGATAAGACCAGTTATGAGTTAAACTTAGTAGAGATGCAAGATAAGCGGTGTTAAACAGACTGGGCAATAAGCCAGTGGTAGGTACTATGTGATGAGGAACTTAGTGTGAATTCCGTGCGAATCACATGAGAGATTTGCTGCCAAGAGTTTATGCCTCTGCACTCTGTATGACTGAGTGTTTTGGTATTGCACTTGCGCAGTAATGATCAAGTGGGATAGCTAGGAATTGGAAACATGTTAATTGTGGAGGAATAATGTTATAATGGCCGATGCATAGGAAATGCAAGGCCGCACCAATAAAAGAGTACTTGTACAAAACCGAATGTGGAGGCATGATTAACAGTAAGTGACTACAGTAGCACTAACTGCCAAATATCGGTATGAAATATACCCCAAATGTTGGAAATAACCAAGAGAGCGCTACACATTAGGTAGCATCTCAATCTCAACCGACACTAAGTCGGAGGGGAACAAGTCAATCATTGTGAAATACATAACAATATATACAGTCAATTATTATGGAAGTGGATAGAAAGTTTATAACTCACCGAATTCGCTCACGGTAAGAGATACCACGCGTCAGTTGAGAAACCATTGTTACCAAGATAAAGGTGATAAATGGGAGGTGAACAATACAGTAACAATAACGAATGGGGCAAACTGAGCCCTACAGTTATTAGAGTTTCGCAGCAGAAACTAGTGATCTAGTGATTCAAGTGTTGAATGTTCATGGTGAACATGAGTGAATGGCTAATTATTAATGCCGAGAAGCCTCACAAGCCAGAATCGAAACCAACTAAGAGTTAAAGCAAACTCCAATGAGAATTCTTGGTTTAGGAACTAAACCGCTAATATGGTTAAGATCCTCTAATCAGAATCCATTGTGTAATAGACCGCGTGGAAGTTAAAACACTTCACGACGGCAGAACATTTTAGTGATTGATTACGTGGGCGTAATCCCTTTTAAGGGGGGTAGAGCGCAAAACCACTTAGTGTGTATTACCGTACAAGTGTACGTGATTTATGTTGTGCATAGCACAAAATAATTTGTTTTGATGATTGGTATGTGTGTTATGTAAACATACGCATTCATTCATGGTTTAATTGTGGTAATTGCGCACAGAAGATGCGAATACCATTGTGATAAGTGTGTTGATTTATTAACAGTTGTGTGTGATAGTACAAAGTGTGGGGAGTAGAGAAACTCCCAGGGAACAAAACCCCGACAGTGTATAAATGTGAACTGTGTGTTGTATTTTGATAAAATATATGTGTATATATACTATATAGTGATTCATGGAAGGGTAGGAGACCGATATAAAACCTAATGAGAATAAGATTCCATAGGCAACGGGATTAAAGTGAATGGAGATAACTGATAGACGGAGTTCTATCCCTTGGAGATGTATGATCATGATTAGAATGATTAAAAAGATAGAAAATTGGAAATGAGTGATTTATTTGATGCTTGAAAATGAAGTGGGAGGTGGAACCTGATTTGCATGCGATCAAGGGAAGCCGAACACAAATTGGGGTGGAAGGATAGTTCAACATTGATGCTGATCACATCAGGGTTGGATGACTCTTGAAGCTCCCTATAAGTGGTCACAAATAACCACGCTAAGAAAAGAAGCAAAGAGCATAAGTTGGACTTGGAGTTGTGTGTGTTTTCAAAAAGGATTTTGAATTGGTATTTATAAAACGTCGATAGATTCTTTACATAATTAAAGTTCTCTTACTTAACCTCACAAGGAAAAATTTCAAATTTAAGTGATTGTTTTGATCTCCCAAAGGCACGGGGACGGAAGGTGTCCATCGCGACCGGGTTCTGCGGGATCACAGTGTATATCAAAGATATTTTTGATTGCTATACATGCTATGACATGTTGTGTGGTATGTGTAATAAATGTTATTTTGACTTTGATCTCCTAAAGTGTATGCTATTGAGACCTATGAGTCTAAATGTGTTATGTCACATAGACCTATGTGTCTAAAGGCTGTTATGTTATCAAGACCTATGTGTCTAAATGTTGTTATGTTACCCAAGACCGGAGAGTCTAAGGGTTGTTATGTATGTGTAAATGTTGTTAAGATACCCGGACCATTGAGTCCGAGGTTATCTTTTGAATATGTTATGTTATGTATGGATGTGAATGTGTTACCTGGACCATTAAGTCCGAGGTTGTGATGTAAAGTGTGTTTGGTAATGGAAGTTTTATTTCTATAAGTAATCCCTGTATTCTAATCCAAGATGTGTGGGAAGTGTAAACTTCGAGGACGTAAGTTTTTAAGGAGGGTAGATTGAAATACCCCAAACCTTGATATGTGGTTTAAATATTAAACTATGGTATGTAAAGGCTAAAAAGTGCCTTAGAAACATCAGTGAACAATTTAAACCATAGTAAAATGCAATAAAGCACTAAGATACAGTTTGAGCAAAAACATGCTCTAAGCTAGGAGTGAACTTGGTTAAGACCCAAAGAGCCTACCAAGACTTAATAATATTCAATTATGATTTAATAAGGCTAATTAAGTCCTTAGGAAACTTTGGTAGACAGTTAAACCAAATAAAACACAAGAAAATACCTTAAAGTCAATAAGAGCAAAAATGTGCTCTAAGCTTGGGATAAATTTGTATAAGACCTAATGGTCATACCTATACCTTATAAATATGTTGATGAACATATTAAATCAATTACCAAAGAAAACCAAGCTTGAAAACAAGTTAAGACACAAAAAGTGCTTTAAGGAGTCTTAAAGCACGTTTTTGAAAAATTGTCTTGTAAATGAGTTTTGAATGGCAAGATGTCCATCATTACTCTTTAATCACATGTGTACTACTTAATATCACATTAGAAAGTCTAAATCAATGGAAAATCAAAAATTTCACAATTATGTGCCTTAGTTTGTGAATAGTGCTCAAATAGTGCTAGTTTAAGTCATAAGTCAACATAAGATGTTAAATGGTCAAACAAGGCCATATATATCTTTAATATAGAAGGGGGACGGTTTTTGAAGTGTGAGTCATCACACTTGGACAGCAAAGTCAATTAAAGAAGAAAGGATAAAGTAAAAAGACTATTTACTTTATAAACATAAATATCTCACACTTTTACCTCTCACCTCACTTTTCTTCATTTCCTTTCTTTCCCACCGTCTTCCTCATGGTTCCCCCAACTCCAAACCGTTCATGCTACAGCAACCACTCTTCTTCAACTTCATTTCTTTGCCAAATCCAACTCCATGCTCCAAATCAAATTCTAAGACCATATTTGTCTTAGTTAGACCAAGCTCTACACTTCTATCTTTTCAAATCTTCAAGAACTCAATTTGGTGCCATGGAGATTCACCATTGAAGGAGCTTGAGCTCACCTTTTCACATATTATTGTCCTCCTTTGCTTCAAGGTAAGGAAACTCAAAGAAAATCCATGTTTCCTCCATGTTTATATGATGTCCGAAAATTCACCTCACAATGGTGTTTTCACCTTGTGTTAGCTTCATTTGAATCTTCCAAGGGCTAGGAGGAGTCCTCTCTTGATACTCATTCAAGCTCTCTTTCCATTCAAAGGTAAAACAATTACCTTAATGTGTTAAAACAATAATGTAACTAGGGTTTACAATGAGATGAAGCATAATGCTTGAATACTTATTCTATTATGTGTACATTGTTTAGAAGTTGACAAACAACCAAACATCCTACCGGTTTTACAAGGAAACAAGAAAGAAGTTTGTGAGGAAAAAGAGGCAAACAAACTATCTCAATGTAGTTTAAATGCCTTAGGAAAATGAGCTTGATTTGCTTAATAAAATACCTAAGGAGCCAATGTGTGAATGACCTAGAGAAATGCTCTCAAGGAGTTTATTAAGGGCATATGTATTGTTGGGTGTATTTGCAGGTCAAAGGCATTACTTATGTGGGAAATTCAGTGTTTAAGTTTAATGCAATTTAAGGGCCTAAGAGCCATGTTATTTAAGGGCCTAAGTGCCAAGCAATTTAAGTTATGCACTATTTTGTGATGTAGTGCTAAATGTGTGAAGTTTGTGTATAAAAATGTGTTTGATGGATTTTAGGTGTTCTTGAATGAAATAAGGTAAAAACCTAAGTGTTTGGATGTGAGAATATACAAGAGAAGCTATGGCAAAATTTGGAAAATGTGTAAGAAGTTCTAAGTGTTTTAAATAAGTTTTGGTGAACTAGGAAGTGTTAAAGGTGAACAAATGTTTTACTAGGGAAGAAAACATGTACTAAGGTGATTTAGAGTGATACAAGGATTTAGGTATTATCTTGGAAGTTCTAGGAATTCAATGTGTGTTTTTGAGAATGTTGATGTACAAGGAAGAAATGATGTTTAGGTAAGATGTGAAAAGGAGATTTAGTAGTAGAAAAAGAAGTTTGAGAGATGATGTTAAGGTGTAGAGGAAACACCTTGGTATAGTGGTCATTATAGGTGAAATACCACCTAGAAATCTAAGGAGAAAAACATTCCAAGTGCTAGGAATTTTGTAAGGAATTTGTGAATGATAAGGTGGTTTTGGTGTGTGATTTAAAGAGTTTAGTACATGGCTAAAGGTTGTGTTTGATGTGCCAAATGATGTTAGAACACATTAGGAGGCTTGAGGAAAAATGGGAGAAAGTTTGACAATGTATGGGAAGTTTCTGCAGCCGACCTACCCAGGGGACGACCCAGTCTGGGTGGTCGGGCTGAAACTGTGAACTTAGATGATCTCTGCAGCCGACCTACCCAGGGGGGGGCGGTCGGTGGGTCGGTCGGACCTTAAAAAAAATTAAATTTTAAGAATGTTAAGTGGTATTAGTGGTATGCCATTAAGAGAGTATTGATGGTTAGAAAGATAATACATATGGACTTGAGAGATTAAGTTAAGTAAGATGATTTAAATGTTAAGGTTATAAATGATATGTAATGATGGGGATTGATCAGTAATGATGTTATAAGGCTGTTAAGACATGTTAAGTAAGTTATAAGAAATTAAGTAGGTGGAAAGTTGGAGAAAAATGTGAAAGTAAAACAAGTTAAAAATGTGAGTATTTAACTAGTTAACAGGGTTAACTATGAGCTTTAGATTAAACAATCATGTTACCCTGATGTTAATGAAAGTAATTGTAATATTACCAGTTGTTCGAGAATTGCTCGAGGAAACATAAGTGGACTCCGTGACAGGTATGGTTTTCTTGAAACCTGTGTCCTACCGGATTACCGGCTTGTATGCCAATGTGTTTTTCTGTGTTGCCACGTTGTAGAAAAACATGTAATGGTTACAGCATTCATTTATGTGGCGTGTTCAACTCCGATACCATTTAACCTCGGAAGTGTAAAACTTAGTTAACTGAGTCTAGGATCACATGAGAGTTCAGTATGTCGGAGTAGTGTAAACGTAAACGACCGAACCATGGGACGTTCTAACACGGCTATGCGTGTGTGTTAATTGGTGATATGTGTGTGAATGTAGGGATCTCCCTTGTATGTTTAAACCCAGTTGTAATACTGTATGGTGTGTAGATGTGATAGACTCCATGGTGGGGTTCTAACTAATATCAAAAGTAAGTATGTACTAACAGTGGTGAGGAATCCGGTTTGGCCGGTCGCGCGTTGTTTGGGAGTGGGTATCCTTCTTAGCCTTACCCTTCTCTCTGTTATGGTTGTTTCCCTCACGGGTTATGATCTCCCATTAGCTTATTCCAAAGCTTAGCTATTCTGACTTATGATCGGTTTAGGGGGAACATGTGTTTGTGTGGTGTGTTCGGGCCTCCAAACCCAAACCATCTTAACTTAAGTTACTCGTCCGACTATTAGGACGGTAATGAGTGTGTGTTGTTGTGTATAACGAGCTTACCATGAGGGTGACACCATTCTCTAGGCTCACCAGTGAATTAACTATGTTTGGGTCGGTTCCTAAGAGGATCGTTCCCGTTATGTTATGTGATGTGTTGTAATGCAATTCCTATTGCGATGTTATCATGTGCACGTCGAAACGTGAAAAGTGTTGTTAGTTTTGTTATGTGAGGAATGTTATATGTTGTAAGATATGGAGTGTGTAGATCATGGAAATGAATCCCAGTTTGTGATAAGAGGCGTTTAAGGATAACCCGATTTAAGGGTAAGTGTCGTCTATTAAGGAAGTAGCTCCATTAGAGGAGGAACACTCTAGGGATAATGAATACCATGAGTGACTTATCAAGTAAGGATGTATTATCCGTTTGTTGAGCCCATTGAGGCGAAATGTTATGTGTTGTGTGTTTACAGCTGCATGCATGATTTAAATATAATCAATCGCATGCTAAGACAACAATTAGTTGTGCGTGGCCCGGTAGCATGTGGGCTGCGGGATTACCATACCAGCAAAGGTGCTGAGCCCCTTGGGGGCCACCCTTTCTCTTCTTTTCCTATTTCAGGTTCAAGGAGCTGGAAGCCGTTCGAGAGTAGGACGGGGTAGTCGTGGTACATGGGTAATCATGTAAGTTATATATACAGTAGGAGTAGTAAGACCGAAGTTGTTATCGGCATCAGTTTGTAATACTCGGTACATTAGTAAGGTTAGTGTAAGCTGGTTGTTAATGAAAAAGTATAGTGATGTACAATTGCTCGGGAATCTAGTCCATCAGACCGGTACAATGTGTATGTAATAGCCTTGTTAGCCACGTGGGTGGTTAACGGCGTGTAACACCAACGAGTTAAGTTATTGATGAGGTGTGTATTCCGCTGCAGATTGTTGTTATGTGTTTGGTGTTGGATGGGGTGTTACACTGACACCCAAGTTTTTGAAGAAGTTGACAGACAAACAAAGAATGTTGTATAACTTTTTCATGATGAGGGAGCAGTCTGTCGCCAACTTCAACATGAAAGTGTCGAAGCATATTTTCTACTCCCCCGAGCCCAGAGATCTGATGATTACCGTGAGCGATCTAAGAGAATTTTTGATAGGAGACTTGCTTAACATCTCTGTGATCGAGGCCTATTGTGTGTAAATATCTGTTAAATTATTAAATTATCTTTCATTTTTTTAAGCTATTTAACATATCTTATGAAAAAATGTTGTTTAGGTGTTTGACTACTAGACTGATATCGAACAAGAGATTATCTGCCATCTCTTTCTTGTGTCCGCAATTGATGTCAGCAAGTCAGGCCGCATTGGATGAGCAAGGATGTGCACAGCATGTGAGGCAGTGATTTTGTACTGCGATGCGAAGAAGAAGCAAATATTTGCTGATCCCATATCATCATATGTAAGTACACAATAACTGGAATTTTTTGCTTCCTAATTACATTATGTGATAATTAAAAATATTGTTCTACAAAACATTCTTTGTTTTACCTGTGGTGGCAATCATTGGATGTTGATGGTGTTGTGTATCGACACCTCATGCTTGTTGATACTAGACCCATTGGGCGCTGATGACCTTCGAGAGATCGCTGTAGAGAAATATTTGAAGGAGTGAGTATTTAAAATTTTAATGCATTTTATATTTATTTTAAGCTTGTCCTGGATTATTGGCAATAAATGGCTTCATTTTAAAATGCTGTATTTATGCAGGGGCCATAAGCTTGGTTTAAGTGATGAGAAGAAACCATTCTCCATCTTGAACTTCCAATACATACGTGTAAGTAATCATTTAATTTATGCATTTTTGTATTTAAGTTAAACGTTTAATTTATTGATCTGTCTGAATTTGGTAATCCGATGGTGTGATGACAGTGTCCTAAACAGCCTGATTCACGGAGTTATGGCTATTATGTGATGCGGTACATGTACGAGATTGTACAAAATATTGACACGCTTGATGATGATGACAAGGTAACCCATACCAATCAAAGTTGTAGTTAAAGTTATTGCATTTCAAATAAAATTTTGTGCACTAATGATGATCAGTTTCTTTTTATGGACAGATCGTTTCTTATTTCACAAAAGCAGGGGGCACGTATTCCAAAGTGGATCTGGACTTTGTAAGAGATCAATTATCGCAGTTTTGGTGTAGAAATTACTTGAGCGTTTCTTAGATCTTATCCTAGTGTAGTTAGACTTACACTTTTGTTTGTGCTGAAGCAATGTAGACTCTCAAAGTTTGTAAAGTTCAACTCTCTCTTATTTTTGAAAGTTTGAATGGGTTTGTTTGTAATTCGTTTTCGATGTTGCAATTCAAATTGGCAACTTGGTTTATGGTCATATATAGGGTGGTTGGTTACCAAAGGGCAATACCAGTTGGAAGCCCTGTACAGGTTGTATATGTGATTGTAAACTGGGTTGTGTTGGAAAACACATGGTAGAGGCTAAAAAAACAAGAAAAACTAAAAAAAAACCACAATTAAGTAAAAATTGTGGTTTAAAATTCAATGGAACGACGTTTTAAACCATGGTTTATTTGAAAACCGTCGTATAATATATGTTTTATACCGCGGTTACTGTCCAAACCGTCGTATAAAAGCGTTATATACCACAGTTATAAAGCCGAACCGTCGTATAAAATCGGTCTGATCCCGCGACAGAAACGGCTTTAAACAACGGTCGTAGAATAACCGTGGTTTATAATCTCGATTTTAAACGACGGTTCTAAACCGTGGTTTATAGTCATTTTCGATATACGACGCGAGTATATACCACGGTTAGAAACCGTGGTATATAGGCAAAATAACCGTGGTTAAAAACATTTTCTGCACTAGTGCCTATTCTTTTCCAGATTTACTATATCAACCCATACTTTCTTTTAATTACAAACTATCACTCTTTATTTTATAAAGTTACACTTTAATACCCAAAACTTTATATTATACATATTAACTTATTTAATTTCAAAAAAATCCCAAAATAACTTCCTAAAATTCCGAACAGCCCCTAGGTTGTCCTAAAATTATTTTTCATCCCCAAGTTTCAGTTATTCACATAATAACCCCATAAACTTTATAAATGTTACATTTTAATACTTAAACTATATATTATAATCCTTAATTTATTTAATCACCAAAATCAACCCAAAATTTACCCAAATTTTTGAACAAGCCCTTAACTTTATTAAATCTCATTTTCAACCCATAATTTTTGGTAATTACAATATAGTCTCATAAGTTTCATAATTGTTACAATTAAATACTTAAACTATATACTATAATCCTTAATTAATTAAATCATTGAAAATAACCCAAAAATCCTTTTAATTTACAAGCAGACCCCTAGGGTCTTAATATTTATATTCCAACACCTATATTTCTTGTAATTACATAAATATCCCATCTAGTTTTATAAATTTCATTTTAACTTAATACTTCATTAAATTATCAAATAAATTTATTTATTTGATAATTTGGTCAAACATCACATGTGGTAAAGGTTGACCATCCCAAATACCCCTTTGACCAATATTCACTATAATTATGAAAATGCCCCATTCATTTCTCTAGTTTTACATTGAACACTTTAATTTCATAAAATTGTATTTTATGTTTCTAAAACTCTTAAAAATAATCCATCTTGGTTTTAACTAACTTTAGTACCTTATATTTTTACTTAATTACATTTTGACCCAATAATTAATTCTTTTGTTTATTTAAACACTTATAAGGTTTATAATTTATTTTTCATATCATAACATTGTATTTAATTTAGGTGACACCTAAATTCACTAATATTCATCTAAAATATTCCTAGGTGATTATATTCACCAAAATTACATTTTTGCACCAGAATTTTATATAATCCATTTAATCACCCCAAATTCATTAATCACTTATTTTAAGCTCTAAATAAGCATAATAAAAATGGCCTAAACATGTAGCCTTAAACATAACATAATATTAACTATAAAAAGGAGATTAAAATATTTCAAACACACATACCAACTCACGGTTTGTCCATATTTTATTTTAACACCATTAAATCCTTTTTCTTTCATGAAACATTTATAAAATAGACTTAAATAAGCCATTAGCACTTAGTCTACCTAATCAAATATTTAACCATTAATTTTCTACACACATTTAGGATGTAAATAGCCTCCATATATGAACTCCTCATCTCGGTTTTGTACCAATTCACCTATTAAACTCTTAAGATCATTTTATTTTTTTTAACATATAAACTTGACTTAAACAAGTCATTAACATCTAGGCTCATTAACCAAACATGTACCATTATTTCCTACACATATTCATGATTTAAACAACACCTACATACACATATAATTTTGGTTTTATTTAATTATTCAAGCTAATAAACCTTAATGGTAATAAAAGTATTAAGCATGGTTACCTTGATATAATGACAATGAATTTTTTTCACCCAGCTCCACACTCCTTCTCGGTTGTGCATATATATATATATACACTATAGTTTAGATTTTTGTGCCCACAAATTCTTAAACCATTAATAAGGCTCTTAAGCACTTAAGGAGGTAATTACCTTCAATGTTTGATTTTTTTTCTCCTTGGAGTGAGCCCCTAAGTTCATGGCAGTTTGGGGGTGAAACCAATCCAAATCAGTCACATATATACAAGGAATAAAGCTTAGTTAGTAATAACTCTAGGTAATTATTTTAAGGAACTTAAAGTATAGTTTTTAAACCTTAAAGGAGGAAGTCTTAGCTTGATATTTGGAGGGTTTACATGCAGTAGTTTCGGCCCTCTATATAAGGAAGAAGAGGTTCAGCTTATGCAGAAAAAATAAAGGGGAAAGAGGCCTTGAATAGCCATGGAAAGGTCACGATTTTTACCTTCATTTGAGCTCCTTAGAGGTGTGTTCTTGGGGGATTTTTGGCTCAATAGAAGGGAGCTGGAACAACCTCCATGTGCATGAAAAAAACAGTAGGTGGAGGTGTATGAATGATGAGATTTTCAAATATGTAACATAAGGAAAGGAAGATGTTCAATGCATGCTTTCTCACCTTACTTGTGCTAGCTTTCCTTGCTTCATTCAAGTCTTAAATGGCCCATGCTCATTAGAGTTTTCAGACATGATAATGGAGAGGGATTATTGATGATTTTTATGTAAGAAAATGGGGTCTTAGTGTGAAAAAATACTTGGAACTCCATGGCTATACTTAGAGCTTGAAAAGGATGGCAATGGTGGTCTCTTGGTGTTGTTGTGGTGCCGAATGTAAGGAGAGAAAGAAGCTGTTGAGAGGGGGAGAGAGAGCATGGGCAAAGTATAAATGTTGGTTAGTGTGGGTATTAGAAGAGAAGGAAAGTCACAAGCTAGTGACTAGTTGTACTTAGCTACTCTTTCTTTATTCATAGATAGTCCTTGTTTTTCTTTTTCCCAAGCAGAATTTGGTGGTAGAAGGGCTGGGCAAACCGAGAGTGAGGAGGAGAATGGGAAAGGTGAGGTTATTAGAGAAAGATGAGTCTAGGTGTACTTAGCTAGTAATATATATCTAGTCTTCTCTTTTTTGGTCTCCTCTTCTTTTCCTTACAGCAACAATCGATTGTGGGAGAGATGAAAATGAGTTTAATCTGTTGTGTTGAAGAGGAGAGGGAAGAAGAAAATAAGGTAAGTACAAGTAGGTATTATTATATGTAAGCTACTGTACTTATTTCACTTTTTACAATTCATCTTTCCATCCTTTTTACTTATTGAAATCGGTTGTACAAGACTTTGGAAGGATATTTTTGAATTTTTAAAGCGTAATATTAAGACATTAAGTTGTGCACTTGTGACCTTAGTTATGTGTTAAATTGTGACTTATGGTGTTTTTTGTTTAAATGTGTATATATGAGTGTATATTGTATCTATGATTTATTTGGACTATATTAAATTATTTATATAGTCTAACATGTTGCATGTAGTGTTAGTTTTAGGAGTTAATTCCTCCTTAAGAATATTCTCTCTTTAATTAGAGATTTAATGTATAGTTTAATGTCCATTTAGACTATATATTTATATAATAATATTTATTGTGAGTATTACTCATTAGATGAATTATTATTAATTATTCTCTTTATTTTAAATAAATCCCTTATTTAAGGTAATAATTATTTGGGGTATTTCAATTACTATCTTTACCCATGCAATGATTTTCTCAATCTATACACCTTGCTTTTATGAGAAATCATACCCTTATGAAAATGATCCTACAACCCATCAACTTCATAATCTAGTAAGTAAGGATGCTTGTCTTTACTCTGATGGACATTTTAAGCTTATTGGGGTGGATTTTAATGATCCCTAACATCCCACTACTTTATAATTGTTAGGTTAACCCTCCTTTACAATCTTTTACTCATAATATAGGATTTTGGGCATTTAAACACCTTGAAGCAATATTTAGATAGCCCTTGTGTTTAGCATTCGGATAACCCTTGAAAAGTTGAAATTGTAATTAGTGTAACTCACTACCTGTTTGAGGAAGAGAGTGTTGCGAAATAACCAAAATGAGGTAGAAATGGGCTAATAAGGGCAACTTGGGGGGTGGTGTGTGGGAGGCATGTAATGCTTCTACATCAATTGAAGGGGAGAACTAAGTATACCTTATATAAAGGTATTGATATATTTTCTGGGTATATGTGTTTTAAATGGTGGTGAAGTTGACCCTCATGAATAAAGATAAGGTCAATGGGTCAAAGTGGACAATAATAATAATATAGTTGACTAGGTTGTTATATAGGGGTATTAGAGCATCTACAGCAAGGGGTGATTCCACCCATTTCTTACTAAGAAACTAAAATAAGCTCCTACAATAGAGTGAAATCCATCACTTTTCTATCTCCAAGTGTCTTAGCTAAGGGATGTGCAAAGTATGCTCTTATTGGTTCTTTTACTCTTTTATGTATTATAATAAGAAAAAAGTAAGAGAGAGGTAGATAAAGTAGTGTATGGTATCGTGTAAATAAAGAAGTGAGGGAATGTTAAGACTTTTGTTATTGTAGTGTGAATAGATTGATAGAGTTACTTATAGAATAAAATAATATATAATAATGATGTGACATCTAGGGAAATGGTAAGAGATAACTTATTGTTTTGGATGCCCTTAGAGCCGATGTTGAGTTAAAGTAGCAGTGTGCCCGTGGGGCACTAGAATCACTCCATAAGGGGTTTCGTAACTCCCATAACATTTTAATGGAAGAACAAAACAATTTGAAACCTCTTTCTTGATAAACGAGTTGCAAACAATATCTACTATGTGGTTCACTCTCCTCAAGACTAAAATTTGTATTGAAACAAGTTTAATCTAAACACTAATTTGTAAATACAAGTTAATTTGTTCAAATAATACTCTCTGCTATTTGAATGCATGATGTTCTATCTTTAGGCATAAGAATTAAAGAGAAAAAAGTAGATAATTTTACCCTTAGTTTTTGCATTGAAAATTGGAGTAAATTGAAAAGGAGAGTTGTGAGGGAAAAACATAAGGGGTAAAGTTGGAAAGTAAATGATAAAAAAACTAAAACATCTTATAATTTAAAATTAATGTGAAAAACCAAAATATTCATCTATAAATATAAGTTTATAATAAAACTTGTTTAATCTAAACACAAATTTATAAACATAAATAAGTTTATCCAGTTAAAATGTATTGGAAATTTTATATGATGCCAAAGAGTTTTTAATAATTTATAGTATGTCATTAAGGGTACCAAGACACGCATAGTGAATAAGACATCAACCTTATAGGTTGTTTGAGCACTTCATAATCCAGTACAAGAATTTAGAGTTCAAGATTCAAGGTTATAGTTTATTGTTTAAGGTTTAGGGTATAGAATTTAGTGTTTTACACTTAAAATTCAAGATTTAGATTTTTATAAAAAATTTGAAAGACCAAATTAACAGTTTAACATCTAAAGATTGAGTTATTAATAGAAAAATAATTATATTTCATAAAGTAAAATGTGATGAAATATTAAAAACCTCAATGATATTTGTGTATTTAAAAAAACTGTAGTGAGAAATACTAAGTTAAATAATGCATGCTAACACAAACATATAACAAAGGGATACTAGAAGCTGTGCTCAAATGAGGTCACAACTAGAATGAGTCGTAGATAAGCAGTGAAACATATTTATATTTGGGAAATTTTATGAAATGTCACTATATTTTTTACTGATTCATGAAATACCACTAAAAAAATGTTACAAAATGCTACTATATTTTCGTAAAACTCCATGAAATGTAAATATAGTCATTGACTAGATGGAAAAAAGACAAAAATACCCCTACTAGTTAATAAAATACTTTTAAAATTCACAATATGCCCTTAAGTATTAAAAATTCACAAAAATATCAAAATTTTATAAAAATAAAAAAAATTATAAAATTTAAAAGATTAAAAAAAATAAAATTTGTTTATAAAAATTTAAAAAATAGAAAAAAATAGAAAAAATGAAAATATAATCAAATATTAAAACAAATAAATATTCATTTTTTTAAAATTTATTCGGTACTATAAAAAAATATTGTGTTATAAACAAATAATTTGTATCAATTTTTCTACCAATTTATACCAATTAACTATCATAGTTTTTATCATAATTTTTACAATACATTTTTAATTATTATTTTCTATCAATTTAAATTATTTATTCAATGTAAATAATTTTATTTTCTAATTTTGCTGACAAATTTTAAAACTAAAATTTCTAAACATTATAATTATTTTGAATAAATAATTTACATTGATAGAAAATAATAATTTCGAATATATATGGTAAAAATTATAGAACTTATTTGGTATAAATTATGATACTTAGTTAATATATAAGCAGAAAAATTGGTATTTGTTATTTGTTTAGAACACAATATTCTTTTTATGGTATTGAATAAATTTTATAAAATGAAACATTTATTTGTTTAAATATTTTATGATATTTTTTTCAATTTTTATAATTTTCATAATTTTTATGAATTTAATAAATTATTTATATTTTTATTGTATTTTTTATTTTTTTGAAATTTTATTAGGATATTGTGAACTTTAAAAGTATATTGTTATGAAAAACTTTTTAATTTTTTAATCTTTGTAATTTTTTTTATAAAATTTTGATATTTTTGTAATTTTTTACAATTAGGGGCATATTGTGAACTTTAAAAGTACTTTGTTAATTAGTAGGGGTATTTTTGTCTTTTTTTTCATTTGGTCAATGACTATAATGGTATTTTATGGAGTTTTACGAAAATATAATGACATTTTATGACTTTTTTTTGCATTTCATGAATTGACCAAAAATATAGTGACATTTCATGAAATTTTCCTTAATATTTTTATAATTAAAATTATGTCAATTGTCGAAATAGTATAGTTTTGAAAACCCCAAATACGCATTAAAAGGAGGGGTGGATTGAGACAGGTCCGTAGGTGTCGGATCCCATAGCTTTTTTTATAATATAAATAATAATTTTTTAAAGTATAGTTTTAATAAAATAAAATTTAAAAAATACTGAAAGTTGATATTAATTTTGTGGTAGAAAGATGTTCTTATATATAAGGTTGTAAGTTCAATTATTGTCGACCTATTTTTAGGTTTTTTATGTTATGAAACAAGATTACATCTTTGATCTTAGGCTAAAGTCTAAACTCATCAGATAATATATTTTAACTATTTAAAAAACAAGTCTAATTTATAAATAATACCTACTTATATAAAATTTAAATATTACCATATATACATATTAATGTTTAATAAATTTATGATCACACATTTATATATCTTTAAATTTAATGTCAAAAAAAATACCTCATAAAATTTGATTTCTGAGTCCACCACCGATTAACAGTGCAGAATTTTGGACAAACTGAATAATTTTTAAATAAAAACTAATTCTTTAAAAATAGTTAGTATTAAAAGAATTTCAAGAGGGCTATCAAAAGTTGTGTTGAACGTGTACTATAAGTAATATGAGTCGCAAATAAGTACGTCTAGTTAAATTATTCATCCACAGTAGTAAATTAGTTCTTTGAGTTTCTTAATATATATAATTATTGACGTTATGTCATTCAACGGTTATTATTTTATTACTTAAAAAGCTTCAAAAACCTATCAATGGTTAATGGTCACCATTCAAAAGAGGGACTATGTCCATATGTATATAGTTTGGACATATGCTCAATATATTTTCAGTCAAATAATTTAACTTATTTAATAATTAGTTTTTAAAAAATGTAAAAACAAACAAATAAATATATAAGGGTATAATAGATAACTTTTTCCACTAATAACTCTCATCTCATTCAATATAATGACAGTTTCTACGCAACATCCATTACTCTTACCTCTTTCTTTTCTACCAAAAAATACTTCCTTCTTCACTAAAGTTTCGGTTAAAATATATTGATGATTTATTTCTCTAGAAACTAGATCATGGGACATGTTTAATATTTCTTTTTATTTCTTTTTATTAATTCCTCATATTTAAGTGTAGATATTTAAGTAATAATAGATTTTTCAAAATGTAGGTATAGATTTGTTGGATAAAAGAGTAGAATTTAAATTTAATCCTTATTTTTAAGGAGTCTTCTCAACAGAACTTCTAGTTTGTTGTTTTAAAATATTTTTTTACTAAAAACTTGGTATTTTTATATTATTTTATTTTTCAATTCATTACTTCACTAAAAATATATTGCTAGTGAATATTTGTTATAATTGATGGTTTATTTTTTTCTCTAAAAACTAGATCATGTAATATTTCTTCTTTATTTCTAAAATTAAAAAAAACTTTAACATCTGTTTAGATTTTCCTCGTCTAAGTGAAAGAATAAATATTAAAGTAAACTGATAGATTTTTTAAAATGTAGGTGAAGATTTGTTTGATAAATGTGTAGATTTTAAATTCACACAAGACAATTAATAAAATAAAAAATTGGATTTATTTTATTTGATGTTCTTATATTTGTTTTTAAAAAGCCTTATTAACAGGATTTCTAATTTGAAATTTCTAAATAAAAGTTTTTGCTTAAAACATGGGATCTTTTTATTATTATTTTTTCAAAATCACTTCTTTAGTACCATTTCGGTTAAAAATTGATAAAAATTGTGGGAATATTTACTTTTGACATGCATTTATATTTTTATTAATTTCTGAAAGTGTAGATATTTAGGTAAAATGATAGCTTTTTCAAAATATAGGTGTAGATTTGTTTGATAGTAGTGTAGATTTATATAATTCGTCATTCAAGTGAAAGTGTATATATTTAAGTAAAATGATGGATTTTTCAAAATGTAGGCGCAGATCCGTTTGATAGAAGTGTAGATTTTTATAATTGTGTATATATTTAAGTAAAATGATATATTTTTCAAAATGTTGGTGTGGGGTTGTTTGATAAAGTGCATATTTTAAGTAATTCCTCATTTTATCAAAAGTGAACATATTTAAGTAAAATGATAGATTTTGTAAAATGTTGGTGTAGATTTGTTTAATAAAAATGTAGATTTTGAATTTTTGATAATGCAACTCTATAAATGGGAGAGTGAAATTATTTTAGTGAGTACCAGATAAATACAACACACCAATTTCACTTGTGATGTTTTTATATTTATTTTAAAGAGTCGATGTCAAAAGATTTTCTAATTGCTTATTTTTAACCAATTTGATTTAAATGTGGGTCTTTATCTTTCTTTTTTCTAACTAGATGAGGTACATCTACATTTAAACAAAATTGATAGTTTGCACCTTATTTGAAAATTAGATGGTAGGAATATAATCTCGTACAATATTAATTCTCATTTATATAAAAGTGTAGATATATAAGTACATGACCCAATTTTTAAAATGCAAGTGTATATATATTTGATAGAAGTGTACACTTTTATTAATTTCTGTTTTAGGTAAAAGTGTAGATATTTAAGTAAAAGGATAGATTTTTTAAACGGTTGGTGTAGATTTGTTTAATTACTCAGAACCCCTTGGGGATTTATGATATTATAGTTAACTCAAAGTCATGCTGGACAAAAAACACTACTTAATCTGCATTGTTATTTTCCTAAAAATGTTAACTCTTCCTTGAAAATGCATCTAAAGTGGGATGAGAGAGAGTTAGACAATGTTGATTAAGCAGTTTTGTTGTCTAGCCTAGCATTATTAATGTGATTAAGCTGATAGGTCAACACATAGTTAACTTTTTTATCACAGAGTTATAGTTTGGGGGCTCATAGTCAAAGATACCTTAACTTTGAGGCGGTTACCAATAATTATGATAAACACAAGGGGGTTAACTATAATATCTTAAATCCTCCAAGGGGTTATGAGTAATTTACTCAAAAATAATTCATGTCAAAAAAAAATTTTGCTGAAAACTTGGGATCTTTTATTTTTCAAATCATCATTCTATTTCAATTTCAGATCGTGGAATATTGATGGTGGGAGAGGTTTTCTTTTTCTTATTTCCAAAATTAATAATTAAATTTTACATATATCACCATCCATTTCAATTTTTGATAAAAAAAAATTACATTGTGGGAATATTGATGGTGGAGAATTAATGGTGCCACGGGTCCAGTTCCGGTTCCGGAAAATGTGTATTCGTATTCGGAACCGGTCTGGGCGGTTCCGGTTCCGGTTCTGAAATCTGGATTCACTTCGGATTCGGTCAAAAAGCCGGTTCCAGCCGGTTCCGGTTCTGATCGGTTCTGACCGGTTCCGGAGCGGTTCCGGAAAGATTCGATCGGCTCCAGTTGCTTCGTTTTGGCTCCGATTTGAGATCCGTTTGAGCGCACACGTTGCTCTTTTCATCCACTAGATAGGTTATGCTTCAAGTTTATAATCTTAAATGTGTAAGAAACAAAGACTTAGGAATTTTTATTGAATTTACAAAAAATAAGGAACAAAGAGAATTTTATTATATGATTCACTGTCTCTTTAAAACTTTATTAGGTAATGGTTCCGGTTCCGGTTCCAACGACTATTTTCTTCAGAGGAGCCCGCGACCGAGACCCAAAATGACGTCGTTTTGGCCCGATTCCAACGGTAACTTCAACCGGTTCCGGGGCGGTTCCGGTTCCACCGGTTCCAGTTCTCGGTTCCGAATCCGATGACGATTCCAGGCGGTTCTAGGCGGTTCCGGTTCCGGTTCGGGCCCGAATCTCAAAACAAGTATTCGTATTCGGAACCGGCTGAGACGGTTCGGTTCCGGTTCCCACCGGTTCCCGGCCGGTTCCGGTTCCAATCGGTTCCGGGTAGAACCGCCGGTTCCGGGTAGATTCGGACCCGATGGCCACCATTATAGAGAATACTTTTTTTTCTTTATTTATAATTCTACAAATTAATTTTGACATCTATACCCTTATAATAAACATTAGAATATAAACATTCATTAATTTTCTAAAGATTCTATGACTATAATTTAGTTGAGCGCCATGCTCAAAAATGATCTTGGGCAGCTTCCCCTTGTTGGTCACTGCTCGATTGTCATTGATGGTTGGTTACTGGTCAACTAGCATCGGTAGTGTTGAATAATCATATTAGAGATTTGAGTAATTCACCCGGTTACTTTACGACGTCTAGGTCCAGCTACAATTGTTAATGAAATGTGGGCTATTTAAAATGCTAGGAATAAATGCCGACACAATCTTGAGTTAGCTACAATTGTTAATGAATATTGCCTTCACCAAAGTTTACCAAGCTGTTATGAGAAAGAAAATAGTGACTGATTTCATTGATGAATCTCTTACTAAATTTCACG
The DNA here is from genome assembly GCA_023374045.1 of Limonium bicolor. NCBI lineage: Eukaryota > Viridiplantae > Streptophyta > Magnoliopsida > Caryophyllales > Plumbaginaceae > Limonium > Limonium bicolor. The sequence continues at coordinate 90,842,800 of CM041778.1, forward strand.
ATGAATTCTCACTTTTTACTTGTTGTTACAGAAAATTGGATCTCCTATAATTATAAGTGAAGTAAATATCTTTGAAGCGGGCGATCTTGCCTCAACTTTTAACAAGAAAATCAGATCAAATGAAGATGACTCAAGCTGGAGATAAATCTGATTTGTGTTGGTCTCCAATAGGCTACAACCCCGGGTGTGCACAACATTTTGATCCAAATCAATACAAAGGAAGTGATGGAGAACTTGACGAAAATTCTGAAAGCTCCTTGACAACTCTCCCCCCAAAACCCTTCCTTGCTAGAATCTTTAGTTAATTGCTTTAAGTCTATTAAAGTATCCTCTTGTAATGAAAATGACTCAAATTTCCCAGTTTTTTTAACGGCTAGATGTTTTAACAACTTAGAAAGGTGGAAATATTAGGATCGCTTCTCAGACCCCTTTTTTGAAACACGCAACAACTTGCGTGTCAAAGGATGTAATATGTTATGTTGACTATCTGTATATGAATGAATGCTAGTAGCGAGGTTCAACTAAAAAAAAGGGTTAACCATACAGGTAACTGAACTATATAAAATGAAGTTGGTTTTGACAACTGAATACTATTTTTTGATCGGTTGATCGTCAAGTTAACTGAATATATAGAAGAAAAGGAACATATATATAAATAAAAATAATAAATATATATAAAATTACATATTAAATTTTTATATGTAGTGTGAACACCTATTTATGTACTATAATATCTTAAAGTTACACCTTAAAATAAATTAACTAACTAAGTAATACCTAATTAGTAATTTCGCATTCCCATGAGCACTTATAAACCCCCAACATCAACCAGCAACAGGTAGCAGCATTGCAGCAGGGCACTCTCTAGTCTTTTATCTTTCCTTCTTCTCTATGCTCAATTTCCTCACTGATTCTATCTCTTTGATCTTCAATTCTTGCAGGTTCATCAACACAATTGGTTATTGCAGGTAGCTGGCACAAGTTCTTCAAATCTTCCTCGCCATCGGCCATCGACATTAGATTACAGTTGTTGTGTGACTGTAAGCATTCGATTGCTTCGTTCCCTTTTTTTATACTACAACATTCTAACTTTGATGTGTGTTATGGAAGACCTAAATGTTCTACTTTCTGTTTTCCACTATCATGGGATAATAGGTTGAAGAAAACAAATGATGTACATTTAATTTTTTTTATCATATGGGTACATTTACGATTTAGCCATTGTTAAATTGATTGACTGATGTTGCACTGAAAAAATATATCCAATTACATGATTAACCGAGAAACCCGTATCGAATTAAAGGATAACCGTACTAAACTGGATGATAATAGAATCAAATTTCTAATAATCGAATTAAATAGTTAATCGCCATCCGTTAACTGATTTAAATATAATGATAATGAAATTAAATTTTAAAAAACGATGACCCAATTACCAAAAGTGATTCACGGAACAATACGGTTAACCTACCATGGTAGATTACATTTTCCTAATATCCTCAAAACAAATACCCTTCAATATAATGACATGCTAGTTAAATCAAATATTTGCGTCAATAAAATAAAATGACACAACAAAATTATAGCATAGAGGGGTTTTCTCATTTATATCTCCCTTTTTATACTCTAATACATCCTACCTGTGTAGATCTAGTTATCTTTAACTCATATATCTAAGAATAACCATATCATTCTAATAAAAATCAAATTATTATAAAGATGAGTAGAGTGTTAGAGTCATATATTAAATAGATATAATATTTTATTGACATAACATAAACAAACAGTTTCTAACTAAAAGTATAGATAAAAAAATAAGTAAGACAAAAAAACAATTATATTGTCACATATAGAATGAAAAAAAATAAACGGATGAGATAAAGTTCATTTCCATAAAGCTTAAAAAAATAGGGTATAAGTTGTTGGCCATTATTATCCTACTTTATCAAATAAAGAGAATTGAGATATTATTTAAAAGAATTTTTTATCCAATACTATTAAGTTTTTGTTTAATTCAAATATATCAATTATTTTAAAAATTATATACTATAACAGTTTATTTTACTAAATAACACTTCATTCTATATTTCATTAACTTGTTACCGAATATCTCTAGAAACAGTCTAAAATACCCCGTGTAGACATATTTAGAATGTTTTTTTAATCTAATTCAATTAATTAGATATTTTAGATTTTTTCCGGAGATTTTGACAAAGTAACTAACAAAATACTCTGATTTGAATATTGTTTTAAAAATATAATGCATTTTTGTTTTTTTACACTTTTTTTCCACTTTTACTATACTATTTAACATAAATAAAAAAGTATTTCTACTTTTTTTTTTAATAATTATACAAGTTTATAAAAGATTAGATATTATTGAAGACAATGAATATGACACAAAATAATGTATGAAAAAATTAGTTAAACATAATATTATCTTTTATAGTTTTAAAACACGCGAATTAAATAAAAGCTTACTGATATTTTATGAAATTTCCTTATTTTTTAATGTAGTTATATAAGAATTAGGTTAATTTTCCCAAACGAACTTGTTTGTTCGTTAATTGGCGCCGAGAAAACTTTAAGAGTAGGGCCAAATCAAAACCGCAGCCATGTCTCCCTTCCGAGCAAATTTCAGCACAACACCTGTCCGTTGTCAGGATCTACAAAGACACAGTTTAGCGCTATCGTTTACCAAAATGTGTCTCATTTGTTTTTCAAATCGGACACAGTTTAGCTCTATTCTATCCCTGTTTCTCTCTCTCTCTCTCGCTCTCGTACCCTTCAGGTGGATCTGGGCTTCCATCCTCTTCACCCTGAGGTGTCAAAGACTCGAAGCTCTCTGGCATCCTCACCGTTTCGCAGCTCATTTTAGCTCGCTCTATCCTAGAGGTCCCCAAAGATCTCCCATTTCGATTCTATCAGGAGAAACCCTAATCCTGTGTCTGTAAGCACGGTTCCTCAACACGCCAAAGTGTCTGTAAGCACCGTCGTCATTTCACTCTGCTAACACTCTTTCAGCGCAACTTCCTTTTATCGTTCTGGTTCTTCACTCAGTGACATTCCAAAATGAGGTATATCATTCTTTTCTCTCCACGCTTTTTCGTATCCGTTTTTCCCGTTCTCTTTTGTAATGCAAAATCAAACTATGTAATTTGAATTGGATCTAACAATTTTTTATATCTTCTGATTTTCAGTGAGTATACATTTGCCGATGTCAACAATCTAGATCACTGTACGAAATATCTGAATCAGACGCTTGTTACGTTCGGATTCCCGGCTTCGCTTGATCTCTTCGCCACTGATCCGGTAGGTTGAAATTCGCTTCTATTGTAATCCACGTTTCCTTCTTGAAATTTATTGCCTTTTTTTTATAAAAAAAAAATTTCCGTGTCTGTTTGGTGCATTGCTGAACTGGTGCAGGTTTCAGTTGCAAGGACTTGCAATTGCTTATATTCCTTGCTTCAGCAGAGGCAGCGTGATATTGAATTTCGAGAATCTGCGAGTGACCAGCGACAGCGGTATGTATTTTCCCTGTGTTTGCCTGCAACTTTATCTCGGGCACGGCACGTATGAATCTTAAACTAAATGCACATCTCTAGCTACTGGACCGATGGAAGCATCACCAAATGTTCCTTTTCTGACGCTAAATTAACCACGAATAATGAGTTTCATATGCTTGTCTTTAATGAGATAATATCTTTGACCCTGTATCGGGCTGCTGGCCTGAGCCTCTAGTATAAAGAGAATGAGTTGATATATTTCCAGAATATTCTATCTCAATGAATGTAAAAATCTGACTATTCTTTTTGAATCATAGGTCAGTAAGGTTAACTGACTAGCTCGTGTGTTAGCGCCATTTGACAATTGAACCAGGGAATCATCTGTGCGCCTCAGCATTTTTGTGGCTGTTTTTGTTTTGGTTGTTTTATGTGAGGCGGTATGTTATTGGAAAAGAATGTAGAACCCACGCGGGATCCAAATAGGGACCACCTAATAATGCTGTAAATATGCTGTCAATTATGCCACAAATATGTTGAGATGAACAAAAAGTAAAGAAACTCTTTAAGAGGAGATCTTTTTATTTTAGTTGATTCAGATTTGTGAACATAAAACTCTAATTGTGGTAGATATTCAAGTCAACTGGTTAGTAGCGTGGGTGTAAACATTAGATGGTTTTGGGTGCAAGTTGTGGAACAACCTGCCCCTTTGTAATGTGGCTAGATACGTTCAGAGTACTTACAAACAATTTTATGTTGTAGACTTGCTTCAGATATATCAAGGCTGGAAGCAAAAGTTGAAAGACTTGAGTCCCAAATTGAAGCAAAAGATAGAGAGATAGCAACTATCACTCGAACGGTTAGAAGCGTAGTATATTTAACAATTGCTGGATGCATGTCCACCTTGTGCCTTTTCCACTCGTCTCACTTTCATTACTTCATAAATAGGAAGCTAAAGCTACTGCTGGATATAAAGCTCAAATTGAGAAGTTGCAGAAGGAAAGAGATGAATTTCAGAGAATGGTGATTGGTAATCAGGTCAGCACCCTAGCATCTAAAAGCAAGATGTCCTTCTCATTTTGCTTGCTCTTTGTAGATGAGTATTATCTGATGCTAATTTTGCTTCTAAATGGTATAAAAGCAAGTTAGGACTCAACAAATGCACGAGATGAAGAAAAAGGAAAAGGAATACGTCAAACTTCAGGTATGTTTATTATGATGATCTGTTGTCTATTCCTGCCTGGATGCCAAACATTAACGACAAGAAGGGGGTAATATAGAAGGAAAAAAATTCTGCCATGTGTACAGGAAAGACTGAATCAAGTAGTTAATGAGAAGAAGAAGGAATCAAGATCTGGAATGGAAATAATGAACCTGTTACAGGTAGGAATGATCTAGCTACTTCTCGCTTGAATTATCTCTTCATTTGTTGGTGAATTTGGCTGCTTATGACATTTGTATACACAGAAAGAAGGGCGGCAGCGTGGGACATGGAATGGCAAGAAAACTGATAATGAATTCTACAAGAAGATTGTATGTTTTTTTAATTCACAGACTTCTTCGAAAGTATATACTTGCAGTTTTTGAGTACAGTTATCTGCTGTTTGGATCAGAAAATATTATATAACTATTGATGAATGGCTCTAACAGGTTGATGCTTATGAGGTGAAAAATCAGGAGCTGGTGCAGGAAAACAATGACCTGAGGGCCTTGTTGAGATCAATGCAGGTTGGTAAACAGAATCATTGCACCTATATATCCTTCTGATGTCACTTTCAGTGGGATTTTGTAATTGGTATCTGTATATATTGGATTCATCATCTTTGACCTAATGTGTTAGCACTAGTAGCTTCGAACCAACTGATAAGAGTTTATGGTTTTGGTATATAGGCAGCTTGTTTCCTGTGAATGTTCATTTCTAAGCTTTACTTCTATCAGGGGGATATGCGAGATTTTCTAAATGCTCCAAATGGTTCACCTAAGCTACCTTCAGCAATCAGTGAGAAGCCTGATACTGATCTCACCCAGTCTCCTTTGGGAGGAAAAACGGTACTGTGTTGCTGAATCAGATGTGCATGATATGACATTTCTGGTGCTGTTTGGGTGATGAATAATCTCATGACCAATGCAGGATGTTTTTGACCTTCCTTTTAACATGGGTAGAGATCAAATAGAAGAAACTCTTCGTTCTAAGATGGCTTCCATAAAGGTGCTGAGATTAAATTACTCTCGGTCTCTCTTTTTTCAGTCTTCATTTGAGTCTCTTATTTAATAACACTGGTTATATCTGTGTTTATATCTATAGGGTCGAATGGTTCAGTTACAAGATGCTCAAAAGGGAGCTGAGGTGACCTCAGAGGCTACTGAAAGGGAGTTAGAACTTGAAGCACAACTTGTGGAGGCAAGAAGCATAATTCAGGAGCAGGTGATGAGAATTCCTTGGATAATGAGTTATAAAGTGTATCACTTTATTGTTTTCAGTTATTATGTAAAGTTTGAGCTAAATTATTTGCTGGAAGCTTGGTTATAATGGCCCCTAGCTCTTTCTTTTTCACTGTTCTTGTTGGAGCTTGATGTGTGCTAACTTGTGCTCTCCTGAATTCATTGCAGGCTTCCCTAATGAATAAACATCTTGCTAAGTGATAGACTTTAAATCGAGGAGGTAAATGTCTTTTCTTGCTTTTATCTTCTGTTTTTTAGATGAGTTTATGGAAAGTATTTCCAAGTTCATGCTGCCTTTGTGTAAGGGTCTGATCAATAATAGAAGTAAAATCAAAGTAAATCGGTAAATATTCATCAAGTAAAGCGTTTTTTCAATCAATAATAGAAAAGTTGACGGGGGTTCTATTTGTGACACTGGTGTGGTGTACTATTTGGTATGTATAAGATTCAAACCCTATAACAACAATATCAAAATTCGGGTGTGCTTGCCTTGCCTGGTTCTCTATATATTGCTAATCCTTCCTTGTCGTCTTGCTCTTACTGCAGGGGCTTGAAAAAAATTGACTTGGAAATGCAAAGTTATCTAATTAAATACCGGAGGCTCAATTATTTGATATCAGGGATGTTTAATATAAGTAGAGCTGCAGAGATCTGAGTTGTAGTGGTTGATAATTTTATGGGTTCTATAAAGTGAAATGCCAATGATTTGTTGGATGAATCTATTGATCTAATTATATTTATGAATTGTGGTTCTCAATTGCCTGATTAGCGAGACGAACATTCCATGTTGCGCCTCTGCTTCCGCAGATAGATTTCACACAGGGCAGTAAAACTATCAGAGATGTTCTTTTAACTTGTAAAGGATTTCATTTGCTGCTGTATGTTTTCTGTTGCTCCTCATCCTCTGCACTGGTGGCCGTTTGATCCAACTGGTTTGAATCTTACTGGGCTGTGGTCATAAGAATCCAGCTTTAGGGGCTTTTTTTTAGACTTGCCTGGTCCGAGCCCGGTCTTGTGAGACATACTATTATTATTAATGCTTTTTTCTTGGGGTAATAACAATTGATGGAACAGAGAAATAATTACTACTGACTACTTGTATTATTATTATTATAGTGATGTTTTTTTTGGGTAATAATAAAAGCTAAATACTCTCTTGCAGTCACAAACTAATCAAAATAGCAATCCTAAGGTTCACAGACACCCCTAGCTTGACACAAATCTCAACAGAGATCCTGAACTGAGTCATCATTCATGAAATACACCATAAACAACCGCTTACATCTCCGTTTGGTTTTCTAGCGGACAAACCCACAACATACACTCCCTGGATGTGAAGACTTGCATCCGAAACCCCAACCTCGACAAGCCCAATCATGGGATTTTCATGAATACGCTGGTACCTTTTATGTGTATCCAATGGTAGAACTAGTACAACCGTTATGAAAGACTTTGGATCATCACAAGTAGTATTATCTTTGTTTGGATTTTTAGTAGCAATCCTCTGTATATTTGTTGTGTCATAGTACCTGTAGCAGTCTCTCTTTCTTAGTACCTTTGAACCTGTCTGGATTTGTAGTCCTTCCACTGCAAGGCTCTCGAGTTTGGATATTGAACCCATGAAAATAGACTCCATAACATCGTTCTTTGCAGGAAGGTTGGTGTTGTCGCTTGTGGGTTGTGTATCTTCAGGTGAAATGCTGGTCAGTGGGATTTGCTCGAATAACCACTTAAGCAGTCTGTCTGTTCCCATTGTAGCCATCTCATTCAAGATCTAGGTACCACCATTCATATGATTCGAGAGAACAAAATAATCAACAACATTATAGTGATACGCAAAATTTAGCACTAATAAATATATAGGACTATTAAATAGCAGGAAGATGAAGACAATAATTGCCACCAGTGAGATGTTGTCCGAGGCAGCAGCCTCTCCTGGTAGAACAACCAGCGGGGAGAACTGAAGCGCCAGTCTCCCATCGAAGCCCTTGTAATCTAGAACATGGAGATAACCTCCTCCATCTTCAAGTCTTATAACCTTATTAAACCCCTTCTGGGTTGATCCATTAGGTCTGTGGGTTGACACACCTTTAAATGACAAATCTTGATAATCACCATCCACATTGCCGCTGCACAAATCACGACAACCTCTCCTTTGGAGCTCCTTGCTGAGCCACTCCTCAAGCTTTTTAAGCTCTTCCTCCAGCTTGCTCGCTCTTCTCCAATACTCTTCAGCGATCTCATTCCCATGGTTTACATCAGCAACACCGTTACCTAGGGAGTTTATATTTGAGGGACAAGCATGATACGAGGTAGGCTGATCCATCTGGGGCAGTGGTGGTAACAATCTTTCTCTACGAACTGGATTAAGGAAGTAAGGGTTTTCTGTATTATGGCTATCGATTGGTGAGCTAGTTGTAGTAGAGCAGTTGAAGTGGAGGTATCGACGACATGATTGGTAGAAGGATTTCAGTCTCGAGCAGTCCACCAGATTTGTTGACTGTTTGTGGTTGTTGATGATCTTCTTGTTCTCGCTCTTCTTCTCATCAGCTTTCATCTTAAATTGCTTAATGAAAGTTGATTGATTGACTAGCAGTATTGTGCTTCTATGGAGAAAAGGGAGGATGGAAAGCCTCAGGTTATAAAAGAAATTTGGGTGGGTGAGAAGGCGGGCAATGAGATTGTATCGGTGATCCAAATACGAGATAAGAGGTTGATTTCTGATTCTTGTTGTAATTCTTAACGTTGGAGTTGGAGGACCATATTTGATATTTGAAAGGGCCAGTCACAAACGGTAACTAGCAGTAGCGGGAAAATTGGTGGTGGTTACTTGGATTAATTGATTCATGCACTGATTTAGGGATAGGCTAAAGGAGGGGAATCCGGAACGTTTATATTTTAGGAAGGGAAGTACGTTAAGTAAATGGATTGAATAAAAAGGGGGAAAAGTGAGATTTAGTAATAGTATGAATCTCGTATTATATGGCAAACTCTTGTTTGACTTTGAAGACGTGGATTGAATACCAAGACTATTGTTAAATGTAAAATATGGTGGATAAACATTAATATTCAAGTAAGCTACACTCAATATGGTGGATAAACATTGCGTTTAAGCTAATATATAGAGAATGAAGTCAATTACGCACTTGTAAACGACTCTTCCTTCTCCTCTACATGGACAAATTAGGAAACTTATGATGGTCAACAGTTGTATCGATCTTTCCCAACTCTAAACAGCAGTTAGTATTAATTCATTGATTTTCTTATGAAAAATTACTGCATATGCAAACTATGTTCGTCTTGAACTGTTTCTCTACAACAAACCTAGTTTCGATCGAGCTGGTTTACACATCTTAAGAATATCTGTGAGCAAATTTCAAGGTGGGTCAAATTAGTTATGACTCAAAGGTAGTAACTATTTTTCACAAGGTAAACAATTGTGAAGACCATATTTTTTTCATTAAAGAGAAAGAGAAGGTATTACATAAAATCAAAGGTAATTACACCATGAATGGACAAAAAACAAGATTGAAAAGGACAAGCCTCTCGTTTCTTGATCAATCAATAGAAATTAACTATGTACTATTTGCATATTGATCTGGCCTTACAAAGAAGACGAAACGCTGGAAGATAATATTTGATGTAATGAAAATTTGGACCAACAACAGTATGGTAAGATAATATTTGATGTACATAGTCATTCTCAACACAGGAAAAAGTAAAACCAAGTAAACACGAAACACTGGAAAATCTAATGAGATTCTTTGAACTAATATATAACAGATACAACCAATCAAATCAAACTCGTTGATTCACAACTCGGAAAACTATAGGCGAACGGAACTGCCAAGGGCTACAAGTAAAATTAGTATAATCATCCTCATCACCATGCTTTGATGTACCCGCCGTCGCCCGTAAATTCGGATCAGCTGCTCTTCTACCACTCATTGACAACGAGCTAGCCGAAGATGACTTTGACAACGACGTCGTGTTGGTGGTGGTGACGGTAGAAGATACGTTTGACACGGAGTCAGAGTTCATCGGCATAACCCTCATTGTCTCACCATCAAATCTCCAAAAGTACCCATCATTATCCTGTCCCTCTTTCTCAACATCCGGCGCTGACCGAGGAGGAGGTACGTATTCAACAGGACCGGAAATCGATCGCCGCCCACTACTGATATGATCACCACTATTGGTACGGCCACGGTGTTTCCTCCTTATTCTCTCCATCATCGACTCGCTCATCTCAACGAGTTTCTCTCTTTTCTTCACAATCATCTTCCACATTGAAGCGGTGGACGGCACTTTTGTCCACACGGAGTAGTGATGGTGCCGAGTACGAGTAGTCTGATCGTTATCACGATGATGTTTCCCCGTTTCGAGGGCGGTTTTGCCATACCCCTGCTGAGGAAGGCCGGTGGTGGGCTTAAGGGTGGGAGTGGGTTTTCCTGTGGTGGATCAATTGGTTTCCCTGGTTCCTCCTCCCATTGGAACGGGATTCCTTCTGCCCCGCGGTAGTATATTCGGGATGAATGACGCCCCACAGTTGATTGCCGGGAGAGAACCCTGTCACTGAAGAATCGATCGGATTGTTGAAGTAGTGAGGATGAAATCTTCCAAGTAGTTGTTGTCATAGTTTCACCTGTGTGATCCGAATTATATTCCGCAGTTTTCATGGCGACTGGCGAGGATGTAAATACTACTAAATAGAGGGCTGGGATGTTTTAATTGCTTGATGGAGGATAGTACATATGTGCATGGGTGGTGTGCAGATGAGATTTATGTTTGGTCGCGAGAGATAGTAGTCTTGGGAAGAGTAACGAGACTAATAAATAGAAGATGCAAAAGGATGTATGGGTTTCTGGGGAATCTTCGATTTATCATAAACCGGCCGGTTTTGAAGGATATTGCTGCTTGGTGGAGATAATTAATTAGAGGAGCACCAGCAGCACATGGTCGGGGGGGAAGAGATGACTGACTGGTTCGATTAGATAGATATATACAATGGTTTCAAGTCAATGCCATTCGAGTATAAATGCGGCTTTCTGCGGTTTCTTTTTGGTGTGTACAAGCAAGTGATATTAGTATTATGGAGACTTTGGAAAATCAAGCAAAATATCTACATTTCAAAGATAAAGATGGCGTAGAGCATCCATTCTTTGGTAAATTTAGCATAAAGATTGGTATGTATAGAGGCTAGCAACTACTAGCTAGCTATCAAGGAGAATGTTAGAAGAAGGTGGGGGCATGTGCAGTGTAGTTTATAATACAACATAGTAGTAAGTCATAAGTGTATGAGACCATCCATGGTTTTAGGGAGAAATGTTCCCTTTTATTTGCATGTAAATTACCCCATTTGAAAAAAACAATCGATGCGTATACATTGTATCCAAGGACATTTTCTGTGGAGTAACAACGCATGATGCCGACGTTTGAATGGGCAAGTGGCATTTATTACTATCCAGTCACCCACTTTTACACGCTTCAACCTATAACAAATTGAAATTTCTTGTACAACTTTGTCATCTTCCATATTTTCCCTTCATTTTTGTAAAAGAGAACTACATATGGCCCAAAGTTTCTGGCCCATTCCCGTAGACTAACCCAATTTTTCCTTAAATGCCCATAGAAACTATTCCAAAGCTCGTACTTAACTGTAGAGCTGATCATATTGCATGTCTGGTCGGTAGCCCGACCCGACTTGGGAAAAAACCGACAGACTGAGGTTATATATTTCATCTCCGGGAAGACCTGGATAAACAAACTAGATGGAGATGCAGCATAAATCCACGGTCAAGTCCGGCCTGACCTAGTCGCCTGATTTTTTATATTGTAAATTATGTATTAAAAAATCATAAAATAATTATGAATTTTTTAAAAAAACTGGACCGATCCGACTTGAAAATTGTCGCAAACAAATCAGACCTTAGCTCGGTTAAACAAAATAAAAAAATCGAACCCCAAAACATTATAACCAGGTCCAATTGACTTGAAAATTGTCCCCCGCGTGAATCAGGTCTGCCTCAACGATCACCTCTATAACGTAGTTACGTAACTAACTGACCAAAATAATTGAGAGAGATAACTGAGTCTGAGACAGGACAGAGCCGAGTCGCCCCAAACCAAAAAATTTCTGGCTTCGCACGGCGAAGAAAAAACAGGGGACAAATGAAAATGGAAGTCTCTGTTGAGCTGCGGTTCCCTTGTTTGTGCCCCTTCTGCTAAAAACACTTTGATTTGACGCGCGAAAGATCCATACGCGCGCCAATTTCAGACTGGGAGCAAATACATAGGTATCATCCAAGTCAATATCCTGTTCTTTGCTACATATTTTACTTGTCCACTTCATGCAACTAGTCTAATAACCGATCAAACACAGTTAACATCAACTGGACCTAATACCGTTTACTCATCCTTAATAAACCTATGCTGATTGCCCATCATTGTCGGGATCCACTACGGTTCATTTGCTCTCACCTCTCTTCACAGTGATCTCTTTCAAGCATTTGATCATTCTGTTAACGTCTTTCTATGAAATAAATAAGCTTTCGCTACCCCTCCTTCGCACATCACATGTTCGACGAATTGCTTCAGTAGTGTTTTCCGCTAAATTAGACCTCAAAAACCTCTTACTTGTTTCTCTTGTGCCACTAGCTGTTTAGGATGCTCGACATCACAGTCTTCTTTATTTTCTTTACTAGTTTCGTACTGTTCTCTGACCAATATTTTCATTGCATATTCTTTGATGAATTAGTGTCACTGTGTGTAGTATTCCAATACCTCGACTTTTTTGTAATGTGGAGTGGAATTAGGAGAGAGCAGGAAAGTGAATTGATTAAGTTCAGTTTTGGAGAGTATCAAAATTTAATAGTTTAGATAACGGAGTAGTCCCCTATAAGCATCATATTAGCGACAATACGCGGCCAAGTGTGAGATGCTGTAGAGATTTATGTGCGAAGCCAACCGCAAGTATCAATCAAGTTTAAAGTGGTTTTCTTTCAATTTGTTGTTAAATTTTATCTTTGTGTTCTGCCTAGCGTTTGATATGCGAGCTATGTTGAGTTGTCTTGTTCTATTAGTAAAGAGGAATCTGTATAGTAACATAGATTATTGGTTGACTACTCAAGTACATACGTTGGATGTGATTTATGAATATGTCTGGGGAATGATAAGTTACTACTTTGTTTTGATTAGTTCTTCTGAAAAGTGATATCTAAATGCTGTATTATTGTAATTACTTTAGTACTCTGCATTCAAATTTATTTCACACACACACATATATCCACATGAGCTCTAGCGGTAACACATATTTAGCTTGCTACATTCAAGTATTATCTCACTCATAATATAAGTGTGATGCATGTGCTGACAAGGTCAGTATCATGATATTCTGGCAAGTTTGTCATTGCTGATTAATACATTAGTAATAGCATTTCCTACCAAGTTTAAAGGATGTTACGAAGGTTGTACCTGGGTCTTAAGTTATGGAATATTGTGACATTTATATGAGTTACCTAGGTGCCTATCTGTGCTCTTAATTAGTGAGTTTGGGTCTATGAATAACACAAAATTGTCAGTTGTGTTATGAGTTTTATTTTTAGGTTTTGTGATTTCGATCTGGATTTTGTTGCACCATAACCATGACAATGCAGTTTTCACATATTAAGCTCTCAGGAGAAAGTAGGTGCATGTCTGCACAAGATACTTATACTTTCTTTTGGCATGTGCTTGTGCAGAACTGTCGAGGGCTTTGAGGAAGCACATATTATGATTGTTCCTGCCAAATTTGTGAATAGGATTTCCGGTTTCGGTCATTCTCTTTGGTTCTCTTCAGCATATTCTGCAGGTGCTATTCCTATTTTTCAATTGTCAGTTTTTCTCCTTCTGCTGCTCTCATGAGCTCAAATGCTACTATTTTTTCTTTCACCATCCATGGTAACAAAATTCAAGTTTTTTATTTGTTTCCAGGTGTTCCAACGTTTGAAATCAGACGGTCTTTGCAACAGAAGAGAAGATTGGGATGGGCTTATTGTGCCCAGGATATAACTTTGAGCTTGAACAATCATGACAGTGACTTCTCTCCTCAAGATAAGAAACAAGTGGTTTATCCTGCAGAGGAAGAGCATGCTTCTGAGGCTGTTCAAGCACTCAAGTCTGGGAAGGTCATTGCTGTGCCCACTGACACTTTATATGGATTTGCTTGTGATGCTTGGTAAGCTGTTTGAGGGCACTCGTTCATCATATTTCTTTCCATCTGGTATCATGATTCTGAAACCAATTGGAGCTTCCATTTCATAGTTGTGACAGCTGAAGCTTATGCAGGAGGTTTTGCATTTTGTGTGTGTTATGAAAACTAAGCCACCTTGCCCGTACTTATACTTTGTAATTGGTTTAAGAATGTTACACGTTGGTACTGGTGAGCTTGTAATACTTATCTTCTTATTTAACATATCAAAAATCGAACTACTCCTATGCCTACTTTGTAATTGGTTTCTTTACATATCATTTTTACCAATAGTCTTTACCCACTGGAATTATGGTGATGTTTTGACGAAATAAATCTCCCTAATGCTTGTTTTTCTGTGATTCTTAACTTTGAAATGCTTTATATAGAATTTTCTGTCTAAGTTAGTCGGTCTGTAGAAAGCATGAGTTACAGAGATATAAGACATGTGGTTTAGAGTCTTAGAGCTTGTAGTTTTTATAGGTGATGTTGGGTATTAAGAATTGATTAGCTGGTCTTGAAGTAACAGGGTACCATCAGATTGAACATCAGTAGTTGCTTATTTCAGACTATGGGAATTCATATAGGTACTTTTTCGAGTCATATCATGGATGAACATACGTCTTTTATACTACTAAACCCAAAGCTTCATGGTTAAATATTGTTCATCAGCTGTCCAAGCCCCCGTGTGGTAAACTAGCTGATAGATCATTCAGATAGAGAGTAATAGAATGTTGCGAGAGGAAACATACATTTGCTCAATTGAAAAGGCAGTTCAGAGAGGATAAGCTAGACTAGGTATCTCGACTTATGACTTTTAATGCAGTTATTTGGTTATACCCTTACATGCTTGGGTTAATTTTCGTGCTTATGCCTGTTTCGTCAAGTCGTTGCTGATCCAATGTATCACGAAAGTACCCAAGTGCTGGACACTAACAGGCATTCAGCTACAACATGCGATATGTTTCTCCGTCAAATTGTTAGATCCGACCTTAGTGTTTTGACCAAACATTGTCCAGTAGCTGTAATTAAATATTTGCCAGTCTTTATTCTTCTGGGCCTTGTTAATTGCTGCCATTTCGGTTTATACATGGCTTCGGGTAGCACCTGGGTATTTTATAATGTCCTATAGAAATTTCTTTCATTTCTTAGTGCTTTTTGTCCTTACCAAATCTTATATTGGTACTGCAGTTCCTTGGAAGCAGTTAACCAGATTTATCAGATCAAAGGAAGGAAGCTCACTAGCCCCCTTGCAATTTGTGTAGGAGATGTGTCGGATATAAGTAGATTTGCGGTTACGGACTATTTACCTGACAGGTTACTTGATTCCCTGCTTCCGGGCCCTGTCACAGTTGTGCTGCAAAGAGGTAGCTCCATTCCGGTTGACTATGAGTATGTTTATTAATATGGAATCATACACTGTTGACTGATAATGAGTACTTGTATGAAACTTTTGGGATTTGTGTGTTTCTTATTCATGATTGGTTCATATGATGATATTCTGAGTAATATGTATACATAGTTTTTATGTACCATTTCATTTTTTTTTTTATCACTGGTAGAGTCGGAGGGATTTTGAATCTCAATCTTTTGGCAGGAGAATCAAGCATACTGGAAAAGTCGTTAAACTCTGGAATTGATAGCATAGGAGTCAGAGTCCCTGATAGCAACTTCATCAGAATTATTTGCCGTGGACTTGGAAGTGCACTAGCTCTTACGAGTGCAAACTTAAGTGGGCAACCCAGTAGTGTTTGTGTCAAAGATTTTGAGACCTTGTGGAAGCATTGTGCATATGTATATGATGGTGGGATACTTCCTTCTGGCCGTGCTGGATCTACCATTGTTGATCTTACCAAGCCAGGAATCTACCGAATCCTTAGACCTGGCAGGTATGAATATGGCTAAACCGGCATCAGTTTCTAGTACAATATATGTGTAACTTGTCTTATGAGTGTATTGATCTAATTTGTGTGTGTTGTCTGCTATCAAGTATATCATCTATTTTTTTCATGCGTTGAACTGGGAATTGGATAAGTGATTCAAATCTAATAAACTTGGAATATATGTTTTTGTTGTTGTTGGCGTATATTTAGTGCCCGGGAAGAAACTGTTGAAGTCTTGGAAAAATATTCCTTGAAGAGTGAAGATATAGCAAACTGAGACCAGGATGTTGACAGTCACTCAGGGGTAAAAGCTTTTTCCTTGAAGTTGTGCGTGAGAAGTGTTATTTATCCTTGAGACACACGAGTCCGTGAGACTATTTATTGACTTGCTAAGCTAGTAGTAATAGTCCTAAAACTAGTTTCTTGTTTGTTAGAATGTATAATTCACTTTCCCCAGCCCCAGAAAAGGGTCCTGATTTAGAACCCTGGATGGCAATATATGTGTTCATCTTGTGTTATATCTGTAGAATTAGTATAACAAATGGAAGCCACACAAGTAGACATGCTGTTGATCATCCCATTTCAGACCACAATGCTTTTGTGATATATCTTTTTTTATTTCTGATCAAGTAACATGTTTATGACTGAACCGTTGGGTCTTGATGTTAATGTTTTTTAAAAAAAAAACAAGGATTGGTCTTGAATTTGATGCTGTGTTGTACTCGTTGATGTAGCTGCAAAGAGGAAAGTGATGCTGACACTTGCCCTTTTGAAAGTTCCTTAGAAGAGTATGAATTCGTGTAGCAAAGTATTGAGTAACTGACGCACGAAGAACTCAAAGAGAGAGGATTTGGTTAAGTGGAAATCATGTTATATTAACTGATATTGAAGTCCAATACACCCACACACTCTTGAGAACACAATCTCAGTAGAGCAACACGTAATCAAAGATCACTCACAACTCGTAATTGTATATATTCACAACTCTCACTAGAATTCTTTTCAAAAAAAAAAAAAACTCTCACTAGAATTAAATGCAATCAAATCTAGAAAAGACTATCGTGTTCAATGCCACTCTCAAGAATGAAATTCACCTCTCTTAAAACCCTAAGAGCTAATATCCACAGCCCGGATATTTATAGGCAATTTTTGATAAATGGCTGGAGAACCAGCTAATAAGGCAATACTGTAGAACAAAATCTATTCTAAGTCGTTTTAAATAGCTGAAAAATATTACCTTTTCTTGTCTACGCTAAAGATTCTCAAGATAAAAATCTAAGCTAATTATTTTTATCTAAATCTGTTTTTACCCAAAGTAAAAACATCGTTTAGATTCATATTTGATTTCTCAGTTCAAAACTCATGCTATAGAGTTTGAACAATCAAAATCAACAACATTAACACCTTTAGTCTGATATTAGTTAATTTAACCCTTCTTCTATTCTCTTTCCATCTCAGTTTTAGAGATAAATCTCTAGACTAGATTTATTTTTAGATTCACGTTCTAATTAAAATTTAGGCTAACACCCCTTCAATCGTACTCGTGGAAATTTAGAGTCCAGTACATTGACCTCTTACGGGATTACGTGATATGTTTGTGAGATAGCAGTAAGTCCTTGGGTAAATGGTAACCAAGCATGTGCTGAGCGTGGTTCACAATAATATAGTATCTCTTTTTTGTAAGGTTTATGATAAATCAATGTGTATTGTGTAAGCTCAAGATTATGGTTTATCTGGGCATGTGATATTGGATCCTATCTTATATGTTTGGCCAAACAATGCAGGTTTACCATTCGCACACATATCTAAGTCTAACAGTAGAGTAGCATTCTACCAAACTAGTATTTTCTCATATGGTGTGGTGGGGATAATGTTGGTTTTCTGTCTTAACTACTACTATTAAAGCAAACACATTATGCTAGGTAGAAAGGGTATGTATATTATTAGAGATTGGGTAGTGGATGTCCTATTTTACGTTATTTTCAAAGTTTGATCGATGACCTCAAACGGAGTCCATAAAATAGTGGTAGTACTAGTAGTAGTACCATTTCTATGAATCTACAGCTTTGGAATCTTTGCAGAGCATGCGCAGCTCTGCTCTGTTCTGCCAAAAAGATTAGTTAACAATCTGTGTCGCAGGGTCTCTTTCTTCAGTTATTAAATACTAATTTCATTTGTTGAAAGTCGTTGGGTCTGGTAAGCACGCTCGAGAACCAGGTTTCGCAACCTCATTAACGCACCGTATATGCTTTATTGGTTCTGGCGTTTAATTGTTTGTGTTGTGAGGGATTATATTAGTAAACTAATCATCGAAATGGTAGGTTTTGTACATCATGTGTAAATAATTAATAATATCCTTATGTATACAAGACATCTCCCTTTCTCCCATATAATCCACATCGTGTATTACAAAAGAATCTTTAGGTCAACCGATCACAATAACCCAAATATATAATATTTGTATAAAACTCTCTGTCACTTGCCAAAGGATAATAGGACTTCGTGTCAAGATTTGAAACGTTCTACTGCATATTATTCACTGGATCCAAAGAACTGAAAGAGCACCAAATTGAGAGTGCTCCGTGTACAGCAAAGTGTGTATTCGATGTTTGTCTAACCGAGAATAGGGAAGACGAGAGAAGAGGGATATAGGAGGGGAATAAGTGAACCGCGGTCAGAACAAAGAACTGATTCACTTATTTACATATCAAACCTAAAATACAAACTAGGACAAATTACATATCAGCCCTAAGTACATAGTCTAATACCCCCCCTCAAAAGTACAATGTGTACATCATCTGCAATTGTGCTTTTGCTTCTGAAGATGCTCATCCATGGTCAGTGTGTTCCTGCAGACCCAAAGAATTGAATATATTTTGATAATACTTACCTGGGAGAGTCTTGGTTAGAACATCAGCCAACTGATGTCTGCTGGGTACATACTGAACGTGAATTAGCCCCTCTTGCAGTTTCTCACGCACGAAATGACAATCTAATTCGATGTGTTTCGTGCGTTCATGAGAAACTGGGTTCTTGGCTATATGAACAGCAGCCAAATTATTGCAATTTAAAGGAATGGGGGTAATATCTGTAACTCCTAGCTCATTTAGTAGCCTGCTAAGCCAACTTAATTCGCTAGTAACTTGTCTCATTGCCCTATATTCTGCCTCAGCAGAGGACAATGAGACCGATACTTGTTTCTTGGACTTCCAACTAAGTGGACAGCCCCCTAGCATGATATAGTAACCAGATATTGACTTTCTGGTGATTGGGCAGGAAGCCCAATCTGAATCACAGTAAGCAATCAAGTCAAAGTTTTGTTTCTGGTTGAAGAATAAACCAAAACCTGAAGTTCCTTTTACATGGGACAGAGTATGATAGGCTGCCTTTAAGTGCTCTGTAGTGGGAGATTGAAGAAACTGGCTAAGGAACTGAACAACATAGCTCAGATCTGGTCTAGTGTTAGTAAGGAAATTTAGTTTTCCTACTAAACATCTGTAAAAGGTTGGGTTTTCAAGCTTGTGGCCAGAATCTGGATATAGCTTAAGGTTAACAGGGAGAGGAGAAACAACAGTCTTTGAGTGCTGCATTTCGAACTCTTTTAGGATCTGATTTGTGTATTTCCTTTGAGACATGATTATGCCCTCTTCTGTTTTTATGAATTCCATGCCAAGGAAATAGCTAAGGTTCCCTAGATCCTTGATTTTGAATTCTTTATCGAGTTGTGTCTTTAAAGTTTTGATTTTCTTGGTGTTGTTGCCAACAACTAAGATATCATCCACATAGATACCCAATAAAATGATGTCTGTTTTTTCTGTTTTGATGAAGAGGGAATAGTCATTCTGGGAATGGTGAAATCCTAGAGTTTTCAGGAAAGTAGTAAGTCTCTCGTACCATTGCCGAGAGGCTTGCTTTAGACCATAGAGTGATTTATTAAGTTTACAAGCTTTGTTTTCCCCATGAACTCTAAGACCTTCTGGAATGGCCATAAATACATCTTCATGGAGATCTCCATGAAGAAAAGCATTATTTATGTCTAGCTGATCTAGGACCCATCCTTTTTTTATTGCTATTATGATGAGGGCTCTTATTGTGGTATGCTTGACTACGGGAGAAAAAGTCTCTTCATAATCCAAACCATGTTTTTGGGTAAAACCCCTAACCACAAGCCTAGCTTTGAACCTTTCGAGACTGCCATCAGCCCTGAGTTTGGTTTTATATACCCACTTACAAGAAATGGGTTTCTTCCCTTTTGGGAGATCTACAATAGCCCAAGTGTTGTTCAGTTTAAGGGCTTCAAACTCCTCATTCATAGCCTTAACCCACCTAGGATCTCTACTGGCCATCTTATAATTTGTAGGTTCCTCTAGACTATTAATTTGATCAAGGAAAGTGTTGGCATTTTGGTGGAGGGAACAGGAGAGGATGGTGTTTTTAGGCAGAAAATCAGTAAGAGTTTGAACAGCGGAAGGGATAGAATTGATTGGATTTCCCTGATCTAGTCTGGAAGTAAGTATGGCTGAGAAAGGATCCTGGTTGGTGTGAGTCATGGAACAGATATAATCATCATATCTTTGAGGTGGTTTGTGAGTTCTTGTAGATCTTCTAAGGTATGTGGTTTCAGTAGGAGGCACATCAGTTGAGGAAGGAATCTCATGATCAGAAACATGTTCTTCTGTTGTGTTGTTTTCTATGTTGGTTTCAATGGTTTGGGAGTTTGGGTTTTCTTCTTCAAACATTTGGATTTGAGGAGGGAAGAAGGAGTTGTCTGTTTCTTCTTGTTTATTGTAGTATATATCTCTCCAATCTTTTTCCTTTAGAGGATAGATCCCCTCAAAGAAAGTGAGGTCACGGCTTATTTTTGTGTTTTTCTGTTCCAGAGATAAAACTCTGGCTCCTTTTGAGTTTTTGCAACTTCCAAGATAAACACAAGGAAAAGATCTGGAATCTAATTTTCCTCTGCCAGGTTGAATATTAGTGATATAGCATAAGCATCCGAAAGTTTTCAGATCATGATAATTAGGTTTGCAATTGTAGAGTTTCTCATAAGGGGTTGCATGTTTAAGGGCTTTAGTTGGTGTTCTGTTTATTATATAAACAGCCTGCTCCACACAATACCCCCAAAAGGTTTTATCCAAACCTGATTGGAAAATGAGAGCTCTGGCCACTTCCATTATGTGGCCCTGTTTTCTCTCAACAATTCCATTCTGCTGGGGGTGTGTGGGCAGCTTGTTTGATGAATTATGCCCTTTTGCTCGAAAAACTTAATTCCCTCCAAAGACTTCCCTAACTCCTTGGCATTATCACTTCTAACTATCTTCACATGTTTATCTGTTTGTTTCTCCACAAGGATAATGAAATTCTGTATTTGTTGTATGGCTTCAGATTTCTGTTTTAATAACCTAATCCAAGTGGCCCTAGTAAAATCATCTACAATCGTTAAGAAGTATTTGTGTCCCTCTGGTGTGCTACATCTCATAGGGCCACAAATATCAAGGTGGATCATTTCATAGGATTGAGATGTTTTAATTTCTGAGTGGGAAAACTTAGGCCTCTTGCTTTTGGCCTTAAAACAAACAGTGCAAGGGAGAATTTCAGACACATTCTTTATTTTCAGTTCTGGAATACAACACATTTTTCTCAAGGGTATGTGGCCTAATCTATCATGCCAAAGAGAGAGTTTCTTGCAATCATTGTTCTCAGGATTTTTCCTGTCTAAGGTAGTACAAACAATGCTTTTTCCTTTTACATTTGAGGCAACCATACACAGTTTTTTCATGTCAACAAAGTATAAACCAGATACTTGTTTTCCAATTTCTTGGAAAAAGTTTTTCTCAGAATCCTGCAGAGCACAAAAGCCTTCATGAAAAACAATTGGTATTTTCAGGCAATCTATTAACCTACTCAACGAGATAAGGTTAAAGTTTAATGAAGGCACATACATCACATTTTCTAAGCATGTAACATCATTAGCAATCAGATTAGCAATACCGTAAACAGATTCCTTTTATCCATCTGGGAGAGTAATCTGTTTGTTTTCTTGTAAAGCAGTATAATTAGACAGTAAATCTTTGTTGCCACTAACATGCACAGTCGACCCTGAATCCAGAATCCACAAGGTTCTTAGTTTATCAAAACCACATTCATTTTTAGACATTAGACACGGCAAAGAGTTAAGATTGAACCTGAGAGTATTCTTACCTGAAAAATCTCCAAAATCCATCTGGTTGTTGCTTTTCCCGGATGATTTCTGCTGTTGAAGAAAGTTCACCAGTTGCTCAAGTTGGCTGGTGGTCATCCCTTGGACAGGAGAGTCGGAGATGGTTTCCCTGCTCTCAGTAGTGGTTTTATTTCCTTCACCCACCGCGACGTTGACACGAGTTTCTCTCGTTCTCTTGTTTTCCTCGCCGGGAAAACCTACCAACCACCAGCAGTCGCTTCTGGAATGACCGATCTTGCCGCAGTTGGAGCATTTATCCGGGTCTTTCTTCGCTGGGTTGGATGTCTTAGTCGCCATTTTCTTTCCCCCAAATTTAGGGTTAACACCGCCTGAGAAGTTTCTTTGTCGATTCGAGGAAGAACTCTGGTTGTTCCCCTTTGAGAATAGGGTTAATGAACGTTCTTCCTCCTCCTTCGAATCTGGGCCGTCCTTTTGTTGTTCTTCTTGGACTACGAGTGAGTAAGCTTCTTCTAGCGTCGGCGTTTCCTTCATAGCCAAGATCTGGCCACGGATTTGGATGAAACCCTTGTTCAGACCCAAAAGAAAGTGGACCACTTCCTCCTTTTCACGATTTTTCCTCTGGGACTCGTTCGATTTACAGTTACTACAGCAATCGCACGCCTCCAGGGGTTGAGCTAGCTCATATTCAGCCCAAATCTCTCTGAGTTTCATAAAATAATCCGCCACAGAGTCTTCTCCTTGCGTTAGGGCCGCAATCTGCTTCTTGATGGTGTGAAGGGTGGTCAAATTTTTCTTTTCGAAGCGTCGGGAGAGCCATTGCCAGATATCCTTCGGGACGTCAAGAAAAGTGATGCTGCGGCCGATGTTTGGAGCGAGCAGGGAGTTTATCCTTTCCCATGCCGCAACACGAACGGTGTCCTCCTCATCTGGCCGCTTCACCGTCCCCTCGACAAAACCCAGTTTATTTTTTGCTTTTAGGGCACGAGGCATATTCCACTTCCATGTAAGGAAGCCTTCACCTCCGGCGAATTTGGTCGTCAAGGCCTGTCCCGGCTGCTCTGTCGCATGGACATACAGGGGATCATTCGCATTGATTGTCGTCGACGAGCCCGAACCTCCGATAGATTTCTTGCCGCGTCCATTGTCTTCGTTTTCCGTTTCTTTTACTTCTCCACTCATTTTGACGAAAAAGAGCTTAGAGCTCTGATACCATGTCAAGATTTGAAACGTTCTACTGCATATTATTCACTGGATCGAAAGAACTGAAAGAGCACCAAATTGAGAGTGCTCTGTGTACAGCAAAATGTGTATTCGATGTTTGTCTAACTGAGAATAGGGAAGACGAGAGAAGAGGGATATAGGAGGGGAATAAGTGAACCGCAGTCAGAACAAAGAACCGGTTCACTTATTTACATATCAAACCTAAAATACAAACTAGGACAAATTACATATCAGCCCTAAGTACATAGTCTAATACTTCGAGGAAAAACAAAAGGCATGGATGATTATGTATAATCATGTAAGTAATAATACATGGCGTTTAATTTAAGAAGAAGTTATCCCCTAAGCAGGCGAGATGACAAGAGTTTTTGGGTGAATTTGACTTTGAGTGGATCCATAGACCGGGTCGGCACAATGTTGTACCTGATGCTCTAAGTCGGCATTGTTTTGGGGTAATAAGCAATATCTCTCGCGTGGAAAGTGACTTGATGGTCAGAATCCGAGAAGCATCTAAATCCGACTCAACGTACAATCAGATATGTGAGAAAGTCCGTGCTGGCAAGACTCGCCGCTACATTCTGCTTGACGACCTGTTGCTGGATAAGCAGCGTCGAGTGGTAGTGCCTGCTGGGAAAATTCGAATTGAGTTGATGCGGGAGTTTCACGATGCTAGGTGGGCGGGTCATGCCGGGGTAAACCGAACCCTAGCTCTCATCCGTCGAAGCTACTATGGGAAGAGGATGGTCCCAGACATTGAAGGATATGTGAAGTCTTGTCTGGTATGCCAGCAGGACAAAGTAGAGAGGAAGAAGACGACGGGCCTATTGAATCCGTTGCCTATTCCTAATCGTCCCTGGGAGTCGGTCTCCCTGGATTTTGTGTCAGGCTTCCCTAGTGTTGAGGGAAAGTCCTCAGTGCTGGTGGTTGTTGACCGGTTCTCGAAGTATGCTGTCTTCATGGCCGTGCCAACGAATTTTCCGGCCGAAATGACAGCGAAGCTTTTCTATTCTCATGTGGTAAAGTATTTTGGCCTTCCTCGGGATATTATCAGTGATCGAGATACTCGGTTCACTGGCAGGTTTTGGGTTACATTGTTCGGTCTAATGGGTTCCGAGTTGAAATTTTCAACAGCTAACCATCCGCAGACAGATGGACAGACTGAAATACCCCGAACTTAAATATAGGGATTAAAATTAATCTAATACGTATTCAAGGACCTAATGGTACCTAATTAATACTAGTAAGGAAAAATAAATCCAATAGAATAAATAAACTCTTAAAAAGCGGAAAACGCTAAATAAGCGTTAAATAACCATAGGAGGTATGAGACCTCGGTTAGAGTATTACATGGATTCTAAAGGTTTAATAAGACCTAAATAATATATGGGAACAACTCCCGAAGAAAACGGATCCAAATAATGTATTAAAACGCTGATAGAGTTTTAACACACGTTTTTCGAGAAAACCCGAAGACGTGATTTTAAGTGGTCAAACGAACCCGTAAAAATTATAAGTCATTAAATAAATATTATTAAGCATTTATGAAAGCTTAATAACCAATAAAAATAAAGAAACGAGGAAATTCCGGAAAACAGGCCCGGTTAGTGAACAGTACCTAAACCGGGTAAAATAACAAGCGTTTTCTGTAAAAGACGAAAAACGCTCCAGCTAATATAAGTGTAGGGGGCCGGTTTTTATCAGTCAAATAACTCACTCACACACACATGTAACTAGCTAACTAATAAGAGAGTCAAAAAGCAAAAAGCAATAAAGTAAAAACTACTTTATTTCCCTTCCCTCTCACCTCACTCTCACATGTTCACTCACCTCTCTCTTTCCTCTTCCCCCTCCATCGTACTCTCCCTCTTCCTCCTCCCTTGGGCTGCGATTTTGGAGCTCCCCCAACAACAACAATGGCAACTCCCACTTCTCTCTCATGCTCTACCTCCATGTGAGCTCCAATCACAAAAATAATTACATATTTGTAATCCCCTCATCATCCTCTACATTTCCCTCTTTTCAAAATTTGAAAAGGATGAGTTTCATCTCCATGGGTTTTCCCCATTCAAAGAGAAAATGGCACCAATGTAAAGCTTGGAGTCTCCTCTTTCCAACAAGGTAAAGATCTACATGAAAAACTCATGTTTCCCCCATCTCCTTTCATAACCGATTTTTACCCATATGTGATACCTTGTTTTCTCTCTCTCTTTTGAGCAAAATATCAACCTAGCAATGGTGGTGGATTCACCTTCTTGAACCAAGGGCAAAGACCCCTTCTAAAACTCTCCAAAGGTAAACCCTAGAAATCTTGTTTTAAGCATTTATATGAACTAACATTAATTAAGGGGTTGGTATATTAATTATCGTTGTTTTGTGTTCATTGGGTGATGGGGATGGAGTTTGGCAACTCCATTCCCCACATGGCCGATTTGGGCAAGAAAGAAAGAAGAGGAGAATTGGGAAAAGAATGAAGGAATTATAAGCTCAAGGTAAGAGCTCTTTACTAAGGTTAATTTTTATGCATTAGAGCAATGGAGTGGGTAAACAAGTAAAAGAACCTAAACTATTGCATTGGTATTGGAGCTTATGAAGTTTTGAGTATTTGGGGAACTAGTGAGTAAATTGTAGGCCTTAGAGCCAAGTACATTGTGTATGAGTATTAGTATTGATGTTGATGGAGTATTGGTGTATTGGGATGGATTTATATTTTGTATGTGTGCTGGTAGAACCCTTGTGGTTTGGCTAGATTAGGAATGAGTTTGATGAGAAAGTGCATATGGGAGCAAGTAAGAATTATAGGGGAGACTATGTCGAATTTTACCTAGGAATTTGAGGACTTAGATACATTGGAGCAATGGAGTGGGTAAACAAGTAAAAGAACCTAAACTATTGCATTGGTATTGGAGCTTATGAAGTTTTGAGTATTTGGGGAACTAGTGAGTAAATTGTAGGCCTTAGAGCCAAGTACATTGTGTATGAGTATTAGTATTGATGTTGATGGAGTATTGGTGTATTGGGATGGATTTATATTTTGTATGTGTGCTGGTAGAACCCTTGTGGTTTGGCTAGATTAGGAATGAGTTTGATGAGAAAGTGCATATGGGAGCAAGTAAGAATTATAGGGGAGACTATGTCGAATTTTACCTAGGAATTTGAGGACTTAGATACATTGGAACAGGTTTTGGAAAGTTAAAATGAGTGGTTTAGTAGCTTGTAACAGATTTGGATAAGAGGTTGTAAATGGGATGGAATTAGGTTGTGAGTAATGTATTTTGAATGCTAGGAGTAACTTTAGTTGAGGAAGTAATGGAGGTTAGAAGTTGAGTGATAAATCGGTAGCATGGTAGTGGAAACCAAAATCTGTAGCAAAGTGTAAAAATGCCTTGGAGAAGTTAGGGAAAAACTAGTGTGTAAGAATTGGTAAATGAATGTTGGACTTGGGTATAGATGGTACAATTGCTTGGAAGTGAATTGGCAAAGTAAGAAGAGGTATTTGGGATGCTAGGAGTGACATTGGCAGAGGAAGTATTGGATGATAGAAGTTAGTTTAAAAATCTGTAGCAATGGAGAAACAAAATAGGTATAAGTGCTGGAATGAAGTGAGGAAAATTGTGTAAGTGGATTGATGGATTTGGTAAGGGATTGGTGGATGAACTAAGGCAATTTGGAGGGCCTAGGTAGTATTTAAACATGTGAGATTTCATGTAAGAAGATTGGAGAAACAATGGATAAAGTATAGGACTGAAAACAGAAGTAAAAATGCAAATACTGGGCCGGACCGAACTTGCGACCGGACTTGCAAGTTCGGTCGAGCCAAGATTTACAAAGACGGGAATACTTCTGGAATGGACCGGACTTGCGACCGGACTTGCAAGTTCGGTCGGACCAGAAAAATTCTCCCGTCTGTAACCTATTGGAATCGACCGGACTTGCGACCGGACATGCAAGTTCGGTCGGCCAGAAAAAATTTCCGTCGAGTAAGCTACTGGAATGGACCGACCTTGCGACCGGACTTGCAAGGTCGGTCGGGCTAAAATTTTCCGTTTAGTAACTTACTGGAATGGACCGACCTTGGGACCGGACTTGCAAGGTCGGTCAGCCCTGGAACTTTCACCCGATGTAGCCTACTGACTTGGACCGAACTTGCAAGGTCGGTCGCAAGTTCGGTCGGGTCAAAACTTACAAAAAAAAAACTATAAGACTATGGTTAGTATGTGTATGTATATGTATACCCACCTATACATACGTGCATACATATGTAAGTATACCATTGTTAAGCAATGAAAAGTAAGTAAATAAAACGTAAGTAAAAGAACGGGAAGACTTAATAAGTATGAGTTAGGAAGCGTAAGGATAACCGAATCAAATTAATGATAGTTAGATTAATTGTTCAATTGTATGTAAATCATAGGATTTGATTTGTGAACACCGGAAGAACATTGGGATACAAGTACAACGGTGAAAGGTATGATTTCTTCATGCCCTGTATCCTAATCTGGTTACCCCGATTTGTGTGCTTATTTGATCACCTAATAAGATAAATGCATGAATCGGACTATATTGCACCTACTTGTGCTTGTTTACATTGTTCTTGATATTTGTCTCGAACAATAGTTTGTATAATTCATGAAACATATGAATGATGATGAAGTGTATTGTATTTTGTAGTGTACTTGTATATGGTAATGTATTTGTATGTATGTGTATATGGGTATTGTATTAGTGTGGCTTGAATGTTGACTTCTGCTAATTCCTAACTACCTAACTCCTAACTTAAGTGAGTAAACCGGAATGAGTAGAAGTCCGATATAGCTTCGGCCACGCATGAGGATGCGGAGTCACAAGAGGTTGGCTGCAATTCCTGACTCTTAAACTGGTCCGCGGCCCAAACCCCTTAAATGGGTAGCATCCCGGATTGGTGAGTCAAGTAAATCCCGGAGGTGGGACGGTGTAGTCCCCAGGGCCGGAGGTCCCGACGACTTAACTTGAGTAAGAGTAAGAGTAAGTAAGTATGGATCCGTAAGTATGTATGAGAATGAGTATGTATGTGTATGTATGGAGTAACGAGTAAAAGAGTAATCTCCACCCGATTAACCCGGGTGGACCAATGAAGCTAACAAGTATCGTATGTTGTGTACGTAATGTGTATGTGTAATTCGGAAAAGGGTAAGTATGTATTGGATGGTTTATGTTGTACTCCTTGTATGTAATGAAGTGTATGTATGTGTGTATGCCTTGAGTAATGTATTGTAATATTGTGTATAAGAGCATGTATGCATGTATGTTTGTATGAAAAAGAACCGCATGTATTCGACCAAGTGGTCGGCGTACCCTCACTAGTACGCGGGGTATGCGGTTATCATGCTCGGCGAAAGCTGACCCCTTCGGGGGAAATTTTTTAGTGTGCAGGTACCCGAAGCGAATATGGTCAAGGAAGAGACCGGAGGCACACCCGTGTACTTAGGAAGTAAGGAGTTGTGAGAAAATGGGTAGATGTAGACTCCTAGAGAGTATGTATGAACTTGGAAGTGACATCATAAATGTATAAGGATCCTAGTAGACTCGGTGAAGTATACTGTATTGTGTGGATTGAAGAGGAGCAAGTATTGAATGGAGCATTGTTGTATTTGATCGATGAATGGAGTATGTATTATAGATGTGTAGTACTCGGGATTCCGGTCCATCAGACCGATGTTGTATGTAACAGTAGTAGCCTTGTTAGTCACGTGGGTGACTAACGGCATTGTATCACCCACATTATGTAAGCATGTATCCGCTGCGTGTATCTGATGTGTAAGGAGATTGGACGGTAAGCACGGTATTAATGATAGGGGTGTTACACAGACGGAGAGGATAAACGCGCTCCTTGAGGAGTATCTTCGTCATTATGTTACGGCTTCCCAAAAGAACTGGTTACATCTGCTAGACACGGCACAACTATGCTACAATATGCACAAGAGCAGTGCCACGAAGCAGAGTCCCTTCGAGTTAGTTATGGGCTGGCAACCCTTAACTCCGGCGGAAGTTGCGAAGCAGGCTGCAACGGGGCAGTGCCCAGCTTCCTATGAATTCGTTCATGACCAACAAGAACTATTCAGGATGGCAAAGGAAAATTTAGAACTTGCCTCCAACCGAATGAAGAAGAATGCCGATGCTAAGCGAAGGCCGTTGGAGTTTAACGTCGGGGATCGTGTCATGCTTAAACTGACTCCACAGAACTTGAAGAAGATCAGAAGACCCCTACATAAGGGACTTGTCCAGCGCTTTGATGGTCTTTTCGAGGTCGTTCAACGTATCGGTAATGCCGCATACCGTCTTGACCTTCCAGAAAGGTTGAGGATGCACCCTACCTTTCACGTAAGCTTCTTGAAACCTTACACGGCAGATGAACAAAGTTTGCATGAGGATAAAGCTCGGGCTCCGCCGACTATATTTGTTCAATACGAGAAAGGAATCCAAGAAGTACTCGCCCATTGGCGAGCGGGTTGGAAAGCTAATCAACGAACAGACTTTCTAATTCACTGGAAGGGAGAGGCCAGAGAAGATGCGACGTGGGAACGAGAGGGCAATTTATGGCAATTTAGGGATGAGATACAAAAGTACTTAGAATCTTTGCCGGGGATGGCAAAGACTTAGGTGGGGGAGGTTTGTTACGTCTAATTTTTGTAAGGACAAAGGCAAGCAGCCTGAAAACCAAAATGTACTTGTACATAATGATGTAATGTAAGCCTTCGGGCCTTGTATCTTCATCAATAAAAGAAGTAGCCCTTTTGTACCTGCGTTGCGATGACTCGGTCTCTCTCTGTTATACGCCCTTTATGCTAACTTGCAGGTGTGCATGTAGCGGAGGGGCCCAATTGGGGATGGAGCTTTGGAACTAAGGGTGCGAGCTCCTGTTACCCAGATGCCGAGAACTGGCGGCATCAACTCAGTTTGTCCCTGGTTATCCTTACCCTGATGTGTGGGCGGCACATCGTTAGAGCCTTTGTGGCTCACGCAGGGATGACTTGGATTTTGGGTGGAGATAAGTGTGTTGGTATTCGCCCGATGCCCTCACCCTCCGGTCATCGGTGCTTGCACTAGCTGTGTGGGTGAACCTCGTGGTTTCCCGAGCACTGGCGTTACTTGTACTTGGGCTGCACACTTGGGCAGGAGTTGCAAGTGGTGCGCAGATCCCCTTTGACCTTGACGCTTGAAGTCGAGGGAATTGGGATGGCCGGAGAACTTATCTAATAAGGGTGGTATAAGTCCACTCTCATCCTTGTGGTTTTGAGTGGCGCATTCCGGCATGCTGGCATAGCGCAGCATCGCCGGAGCCCTGAGGTAATTTCCTTAGGGCATGTCAAGCTATGTGCTTGATTGTTACTATGTGAATGCTTGTTTGCCTTCACGCATGTGTTCAATGGTTTGCGCGCATGTGTGTTTGCTTGGTGCCCGAATGTTGTTTGAATGTTTCTAAGTGTTTTCCGCTGCGTGTCTTCCTGAGTTTTTTTTTTCAGGAAATTATACGTTACAATTCCACAATAACAAGAGTGGATTCCACTCTCAAAATAATAATATTTTATGTCTCTCCTCACAATCTCTCTTTTCTTTTGCTAAGACACCCACTTTTTTGGGTTCTTAGTTAAGAAACTCTCACACAACTTCTCTCCTTCATGTCATATTTTATCTTTTTGTTTTATTAATTTAGAGTGGATTCCACACCATTGTGGATGCCCTTAGAGGCCACCTATACTGTCTCCCTAGGTACAAAACAAACATACCCTGTTCTGTACTGCTGGTCCCGTGCACTGCATATTTTTGTAATTATGCATCAGAATATACCATAACATACATTTAGGTGTATGTAATAAAATAGTTGTAGTATGTGAGTTGTTTGACAGTATACCATTTTTCTGCATATCTCCATCTGTGGGACATGACAACAATTATGAGCATCACGAGAAAGCTTTTTATTTATCAACTCAATCGATCGGGTACCCCTCCGTCCGTGATTGATCATATTGAATCTATCGTATCGTTGAACCAAAATATAACAAACCTCTCCGTTTATTCAATTTCAGCACTCAAAACAAACTAATGGATTATACATAAAGCAGCTTCATCTAACCCATCATATTTACATCATTACTACATATCTCAATCTGTAGACACTTGCATCCTTTACTGCCTAATATTATCTATTTATAAAAGCAGCAATGCGATGCGACTAGGCTTTCAAGAACTGCCAGTTGAGATCAAATCGTATGTGACAGAGGCTGAGAAAGAACTGGAGCTGCTATTATAATCATCATCGTCATCATCTTCATAATCGCTCTCAAGTGCTTCAAACCCCCAAAATTCTTCTTCATTCTTGTCCTCTTCTTTCTCTGGCATTTCCCACTTCTTTCCATCCATTTCTTCCCCTTCCAACAACATCAGCTCCAATACCTGCTCATAACAATACCAAGATGCAAACAAATTAGCACGCACTTAATTGGGCATTAATTAGTACCAAAGTGAACAGCTAATCCATAACCATATAGCTAGCTAGACCCTAGAAATATCTGTGCGTGGTAGGATACTAACAGGATTATGTGTATGTAATTGTATCACTCATCGAGTTATTAGCTAGCTAGCTAGCCTGGTGTATTAACTATATTCCCATGGACGAATATCTATGATGAGTAGTTACATTATAGATGAACAATTGTGTTATCCTAGCAGGATATTAAAGAGTGATGAGCTGGTTAGGTAGCCAATTTGGCATGATAATGACCCAGCAAAAATTATTCACTCAATTATCTCCACACCAACCAAACTCCTGATGTTATACCAAAACTACATCGTTTACTAAAGGCAAACATGAGTTAGTCAAGTCAACAATCACCTCGCTCATGGTAGGCCGCCAATTGGGAGAAGAACGAATGCAAATTGAAGCTGTGAAAACAAGTCTTCTCAGTTCTGACTTGTCATATACTCCACCTAGCCTTGGATCAACTAATTTCTCTACCTCTCCCTGTTTCAGATACGGTTTAGCCTGTCCACCACAAGACAAAAAAGTTAAAAAGAAAAAAAAAATCAAGTCATGCCAAACTAATAAGAGATTAACGTAAAACAAAAATAATGTCATTAATTATTAGGTTACTGTTTGATGGAGACCCAAACCCCCTCAAACAAAATATACTTTCGTTTCATACGAAATAGGATTTTTGATTGTTTGTAAAACAAAAATAATGTCATTAATTATTATTGTACTGTTTGAAGAAGAGCGGGGTTTACCCAGCTTCGCAAGCTTTGATGAGCGGCATCCACAGGTCTCTTCCCTGAAATGAGCTCTAACAGAAATACTCCAAACGCAAATACATCTGTCTTCTCATCTACTATCCCGTGAGAGAAATATTCCGGAGCCAAGCACCTAATCATCATATAAAACCAAAATTTTCCATCTCTCATCATTCTCTAAACCTTGAATTGTTACTAATCTAATCCAGTCGAATCATATTCATACATTACATTACATTACATACCCAACTGTTCCTTCGATTGGAACTACTGAATGGTGAGTCAACTGGGTAGGCAGCCATTTCGCGAGTCCAAAGTCTGATATCTGTTATACACATTAAGATCCATCATCCTGATAATTAAGGTCTAAAACACACTAAGAAATTCACTAGGACAAGAGAAATCATAATCATAATCATGCGCCTGCCTGCCTGCACATGAAAAAGTTTAACATACTTGTGGCTCGTAATCATCGTTCAGCAATATATTCGATGCTTTGATATCTCGATGAATGATCCGTCTCTGACATCCTTTGTGCAAATAATGCAAACCCTTCGCAACTCCAACCGCTATCTTATACCTATTCATCCACTCCACTACCGGCAATTTCTCGTCTGCATTAATTCAATTCATCTTAATCAGATTCACATAAACGAGACTTGAAATTAAGTAAGGAAATGCACCATTCATACCATGGAGCCGGGAAGCGACAGAGCCGCCAGGTGAGAGGTGGAAGATGAGATAAAGACCATTATCGATACAGCATCCTAACAGTGACGAGACATTTGGGTGAGAAGCATGTCCGATTGTTCCGATTTCTGTCAAGAACTCGCGTTCACGCCTCTCCTCTGTCGTTGCCTTTGTTAGTTTTTTCACGGCTACTTTCTTTCCGGTGTTGGGTATTGTGCCTTGATAGACGTCTGCGTATCCCCCTCTTCCTACCATGTTCTCTGAAAAAAAAAAGGTAACCCACTTCAGCAATCGGCAAGAATCGTAAAACCCATAAAATGCTTTCAACTAATCCAGTTGTTGTCGATGCTTATTTGCTTGAGAAACTGAGAAAAAAGGAGGAAAAGTTAAGTTAAAGAGGGAGATAATGAGATTTGAACAAACACCTGGGGAGAAACCGTTGGTGGCTGTGAAGATGTCTTCGTAGGAGAACAACTTCCACGTGGGAGGATTACTGGGGAAAAGATTTTCCTCTGTCGTCGCAATCTTACTATCAGTGGGAACAGGAGGAGTGTGGTTACTTAATCCCATCGATGGAAAGATCCCCTTATCGGTGGCGGGTTCAGATTCTTTGGTGGTGGCGGTGGTGGGTAGTGGTTCTTGATCATCGTTAGTGCCGTCAAGGATACGGCGGCGTAAAGAGAAGAGTCGTTTCAAGCTTCTAGTTCTCATGTACTTCATATTTCTGTCTTCTCGGTTTTCCCTCTTCTCTTCAGAGTTAGTCCTTGCCAAGCAAGATTCGAGAAAATCCTAGTTCTTTTTTTTTCCTTTCCTTTTGAACGTGAAATAGGCTGAAACTACTACAGTTTCTCTCTGTCTGCGTTTCTGGAGAGGTGCTTAAATGCAAGAAGAAGATTTGCCGAGAGTGGCAAAAGAAAAGGAGACAGGAAATGCTACTTATTGACTGGTGAACGGCGAACTACTGTTAGGAGGAAACCAAGCTTTCTTCTTTTAAGCTTCTAATTTAATGCGAGGTTCTAACTAACATCTCCTTTTTAAAGAAAATGAGAGGCGAATCAGAGCAGAGCAGACGGGGAAGAGAAGAAAGAAGATGATCGCAATGCACAGCTGACATGTTTTGTTTCGTTACAAATAAAGAGTACTGTATATTTTAAAACTATGGTTGAGAAGGATTGGTTGGTTGCCACTTGCCAGTAGTATAGCAGCAGCTGCCAAACTGATTCCAGCCAGATTTTTCTTGTTTTTTATAGCCCGTGCTAGGTTAGTAGTAGGGGTGGGTTGACGGGTCTTGATTAAAATTGTATTGATTCAAAATAATTGGGTTACAAATGTTAACTTATACCCAACTCATATAAAATCATTCAACCCAAACTCGATCCGTATAATCGGTCGTCCATAAAAACGTGTACTGGTCATTTATTTTGAATAATTGTGTGTTGTTTTTCTAAATGTCAATATTCTGTGAAATGAGTCAATAATCTTAACTCATAGCCGTTATTTGTGCAGATGAAAAAAAGTGAATGGTGTGGTTATTATAGCATTTAGTTTTCAAACAAATAGTGAATGGTGGATATAGATACCTATAAATTTTATTTGGATTTATAAAATAATTATTTGCGTGGGTCTAAAAATAATAGTATTTTGTTTATTATACTAATGGTTAGGATTAATACATATCCAATTAAAATATATACATATTTATTTATTTATTTTAAATTAAATTAAATAAATGGATCGAGTTGAATTTGGGTAGGACCCTTAACCTATACCCAATCCATATATTTAATAGGTTACTTATATCTGACTCAAAAATTAAATGAGTCAATAATCTTAACATATAACTATTATTTATGGATTGGATTTGGATCAGATTATTTATCGGAATTGGTAAAATTTACCATCCCTAGTTAAAAGAATAAAGAAAAAGTAGATGTCATGTCATGTTCAAGTTCAACTGTATATGTATTGTTTCTTTTTTTAATCACGCTGGCACTCTATCCATTTGTCGGTAAATGTTTTAGGACCTCCTCGATCCCAGTCTTACTTAGGGAGCGAACGACGAACGTATATGCGTTTAGAGAAATGACATTTGCATTGACTTTTCAACAATCTAACTTCTCTGTATTGTTCTTATCGGATGTCCCCGAAGGGACCAACGATCCAACTTAATAAAAGAGACATCGGGTATTTTAGGTATACAATGTTTTTTGACAACAACGCAATAAGAGATTATCCATGTACAATTAAGTTTATAAAGAAACTCTTCGGATATGAATGCATGTCCATCTACGGTACCCATATCATACCAATTTGACTTCGTCTTTTTCTAAATCGTTTTACATAATTATATTTGTATTCATAGTAAAAAGAGTGATTGTTTACAAGTTTATATATCGCACACCCACTAAGCATGACCCGTCCGTGGCCACGGATATCAACAAACGGTGATGAGATTTCTTATTTTTAAATTTTTTAAAATTTAGGGTTTTTAACAGTATATGTTTGGGCTCACGGACATCCTGTCCGTGGCTCCGGACTTTTCAAGTTTACGTTTTTATCACTAAAGACGAGGCTATTTTCATTGTTACTGTACCGGCAGTTAAAATTAGGTCTGCTTGTCTAGGGCTCGATCTTGGTACCAGTCCATACCGATCAAAGTCGAATCGCGAGCCTATTAATGAAGCAAACTCAATAAAGCAACAACTGGTACCATAGAGAAGAGGCCATAAACTAGAGAGTCTTGACCAATTTGAAAAATCATTGAATGTAGTTGAAATAACTGAATTTTGAGCCGCTCTTCACACTTTGCATCGTTAAAATCTCCATGGACGAAATCTAGTGGGAAAAATTTCATAGAGGAAAAAGAGTATAAAGTGTGAGGTAAAAACTCTCCGTCTACTCACTTTATAAAAACATCTTCTTTAAGATAACTAGAGCTCAAAAAACTTTCACACGACAATGGGAGAGAAGAAGGACAAGGTATTACTGGGTAGCTCCATGCGGCCCTCGTCTTTACACTCTCGGGCAAAAGAGCAAGAGGACATTATCTACTTTAGAACCTCAGGTAGATCATTTTCGTACTCAAAGAGCCTCATTCACCTTTGTAGATCCCAGGTCCACTCATCATCAGTCCACTTCTCTATGACCGCAACAAAAGCAGCTTTTTGGTTGCTCACCACAAACAATCATGGGAATCGAATTTTCAATATAACTGCTAGCGACCAGTTTTCCGTCCAAAATTGTGTGTCTTATCCATCACCTAGCTTGATACATAGGCGTTCATCCAGGATAGATTGTCTGGTTGGGCATGTAGACGTAGTCTTTCTTTCTAACCTCCTCACTAATCTTCATTGCTTTTGCTTGTGAGCATAATCCCCTAACGTTTAACATCCTTATTCTTTCTATTCGACCAGTCTCAGTTATTGACATAATTTCTAAGTCGATTTAATAAGTTGGCTTTAGACTGATCATTATTGGACTAGTGGGCTGACCCAGTAGACCATTAGTCCATGAGCCCATATTCTTTATTTCATATTATTTACAATAGTTAAATTGTTTCAGATTTTGTTTGTTATAGATAGATAATTCATTAAGCAAATATACTGAAGAATATCTTAACAGAGTACAAGAGATCTAGTTTGTTACAGCTTTATTTATTTTCTTAGATTGAAGCTAGGCATGTATATATGGCCGCATTGGCTACACAAGTAATACTATCATTCCAGTCTTTCAACACTCACGGCTATACAATATATTCCACAAACACTATATACAACTTCTAATATGGTATCACGAGCAGAATACGATCCTTGAAGTTTGTGGGCGCATTATTCAGCCATGGCGGAAGATCCGAACAAGGGTAAAACACCAGCGACGGCATCGGCAGCAACAACTACGATTGATGTGAACGATCCACCTTATGTTCACGCAGCAGAGAACCCAGGATTGAGCTTGGTGTCAAAGTTTAATGGCACGGGATTCCTGGGATGGAAGTGGGATATGACGACGGCGCTCAAGGTTAAAAACAAGTACGGATTTGTCACAGGACGAATTGACAAACCTGATGAAGCAGATATGATTCGCTTCAGTGCTTAGGGGCGTTTGAATTCTCTTGTACTTTCATGGCTCAAGACGGCTTTGGATTCAAATATTGCACAAAGTGTGCGGTTCTGCGATGATCCGAAGGAGTTTTGGGAGCATTTGTCTGAAAGGTTTGAGCACACTAATCTCGCAACAATCCACAACTTGAAACGGGAACTTGCAGAGATTAAATAGAGTGATGAAACTGTTAGTGAATATTATACAAAATTGAAAAGAATTTGGGGGGATCTTGACTTAGCTCGTTCTCCACCGAAGTGCACTTGCACCAGTTGTAAGTGTGGAGTCAAAGAATTTTACAAGGAACAAGGAGAAGAGGATAAACTCATCCACTTCCTGATGGGCTTAAATCGCAAGTACTTGTCAATACGAGGACAAATATTAGCAATGAAGGAGATTCCAAGTCTAGAAAAGGCTTTTTCCTTATCGTTCAAGAGGAGGAGCAGAGGGGCAATAATCCCTTCACAGAAGAATCTATGTTGTTTTACAGTAAGTCTACTACAATCGGTGACAATCACAGAAACCCAATTAAGAAGTTTGACAAGAAGAAAATTGTTTGCACACACTGTAAAAAACTAGGTCATAGCTTTGAAGAGTGTTTACAGTGTCAAACATGTACACACTGCAATAAATCAGGACATACAGCTGCCGACTGTTACCAGATTTATGGGCGTGATGCTGTTTTAGCCAACAGAAAGAAGGGCTTTGCTCATGCAGTTCACACTCTAGGCCAGACCAACAATAAAGACGAATAGGGAGAGGGTTTAACACCCAAACAGTTACAACAAGTCACTGAACTCATGCGAAATAAGCGCACAGAAGCAACGATCAAAACAACAGACCACTGCAACTTTGCAGGTATACATGCTTATGCTCTAACTAATAAAATGTGTTTTACAAGCAATTTTTCCAGCGATTTGTTCAAAGGGGGATGGTTAGTGGACTCTGGAGCCACCGATCACATGTCAGGGGCAGATTAGTTATTTGTTAATTGGAGAAAAATAAAGGGTGAAAGAACGGTGATTCTACCTGATGGCAGTCCGCAGATAGTGAAATTCGTCGGGGATATACGCCTTGGAACGAATACGAGACTAAAAGGGGTTTTATACATACCAAAATTCATGTTCAATCTTGTCTTAGTGTCGAAATTGCTTCATTAGTTCCGTTGCGCTTTGTTTTTTGATGAATCCGGTTGCTTTGTTCAGGACCATTCTTCAGGTCGCCATAGCAGAATCGTAGAGAGCAGGGATGGACTTTTTGTTTTGCAGGCAGGTGAATTCAATAGCTGGGCTGATGTTGCGATGGGCCAAGCCAGCTTGCGGACTTCTTCCACCCTGGGCCACATTAGTTTAAGGGCCGCGGCGGATTTGGGCTGGTGGTTAGCTATAGATAATGTAATAAGTCCGAAAGCTTTAGATCTACATATACGGCTTGGACATGTGCCGTTTAAGAAGCTTGTTTTTCTTGGTTTAATAAAAGAAACAGATTTTCCTTCGAATTATGCATGTGATGTTTGTTATAAGTCTAGAGCTCAGCATTTACCATTTAGCCACTTCACAAGTAAAACTAAACGGGCTTTCGAGATGTTGCATATTGATGTTTGGGGTCCGTTTAGTACAGATACTTACAATGGTTATAAATATTTTGTATGTTTTGTTGACGATTTTACTCGAACTACTTGGGTCACACTTATCAAACAGAAGGGTCATGCTTGGGAAGTAGTGGTAAATTTTATAAAAATGGTGGAACGACAATTTGACACAAAAGTGCATATAGTGAGAACAGACAATGCAAAGGAACTGGGAAATTCTAACGAAGGCAAACTCTTTTATTCTCAAGAAGGGATAGTGCATCAAACTACATGTGCTTATACTCCTCAGTAGAATGCAGTGGTCGAACGCAAACATAAATATCTTTTGGAAACAACTAGAGCAGTGTATTTTCAGTCTCATGTCCCACTCATTTACTGGGGGGAATGCATTTTATATGCCACCTACTTAATCAACAGACTTCCCACCAAGACCTTAAATGGACAAACATCATTTGAAAGTTTGTACAATGTCAAACCGACATATAGTGAGATTAAGCCGTTTGGGTGCTTGTGTTATAAGACAATTGTTGGTCTAAAAGGAGGTAACTTCGAGCCACGAGGTGAGGCTTGTATTTATCTGGGGGAGCACTAGTACAAAAAACGTCTATTTTGGCGCCCCTATTTCGGCGGTTGTAGATAAAACCGCCGAAATAGGGGCCCGAGATGTATGCGGTCTGTAAAGAAGGGGTCTATTTCGGCGGTTCCTAACAAAGAACCGCCGAAATAGGCCCTGTTTAATAATAAAAAAAAATAAAAGAGACCTATTTCGGCGGTTCCTTCTACGAAACCGCCGAAATAGGTGTTTCTATTTTTCTTTTTTTTAATTAAAACGACCTATTTCGGCGGTTCTTTGTTAGGAACCGCCGAAATAGGTATTTTTATTTTTTTTATTATTTCAGAGGGTCTATTTCGGCGGTTCCTAACAAAGAACCGTCGAAATAGGTCATTTTAATTAACCCCCCAGCCCGCCTCGACACAATTACAATTTCATTAGCCCCTAATTAACCCCTCTCTCTCTGTTCTCCGCGGACTTGCGAACCGACGCCACCGCCACCACACTGCCGTCGCCCGCCTCCTCCTCCTCCCGCCTTCGCCGGACGTCGCGCCGTCGGTGGTCGTCGCGTCGGTGTCGTCGCCGCCGTCTCCCGCCCAGCAACAGAGGCGCTAGGTGAGTATAAACCCTAACTTTAAGTTTCGGTTTTGTTTAATTAATTGTTAATGTGTTGTTAAAATTGATAGATTGTTGTCACATTGTGATTGTGGATGCTGATATTTATTGTGTGTGTGAAATCTTTGCAAGATTTGGTTGTTAAACTAATAAATTTATGTATGCACACAAGGTGTTTGACGAAATGTCCGAGTGAATTTTTTTGCTGTTTTTGGCCCTTCTTTTAAGTATAGTTAGGTTAGCGTATTTGGGCTAGATTTATTATGCTTATATATGGGGTGGAACAATGTTTGAGCATTATTTGTTTAAGTATAGTTAGGTTAGCTTATTTGTCCACTTAAAATTACTTGTTAATTCACATTTCATAAGTAAATATACATTGTAAATATACATTGGTGAGTGAGATCTCTGCTAGTTATTTTTGCATAAATAAGCAACACATAAATCAGAAAAATTTCATAACTAAATTTGTTTTCAAGAAAAGGATTTTAAATATTGTATTGTTTATTTAATAGTAAAAGTGCGGTGGGGATCTTTAAATTATTTTTTCCTTATGCAATGAAAATGGCATGTATATTTTGTTTATCTAATTGCACAAAATTTGTACTAATCACAAATGTAAGTTTACTTGTTCGAACAAGTAATATAAGTTAAGCAATTAAGAGTTTCTCCTTGTCTTCATAAACAATGTAGTCGAGTTGATGAGTTATCATCTTTGACACTAAGTTCCCCACTCTCTGTAGATTGTATTAGAGTTATACTAAAAAAATTCTTATTGTGCTTGTTTGAATGAGCTAACGATAATGTTTATAATTTACATATTTGATTATGATATTATATTATCGTTAATACAAGAGTGTGATGCATAAGAGGTATATTGAAAATTATGGATAACATGTTAAATGGATAACATGTTGCGCCCTCAATTCATATTTATTTTGCGTCTGCGTTGCCTCTGTAGAGATTGGTATTGCTACACGCGTCTCGCACGCCCGATTGAGAAGAGGGGCTGAAAACAATTCATTTAGGAACCGGTAAATTTTTTTTAATTTAACTCTTCATTCTCTTCACTCACTGTAAATTTGCAACCTAACTGCATATAAGGAACAAACACAACTACTGAGTTTCTCTTGTGTCTATACGTATTTGTGTCTCTACAGATAAATACTTAAGAAGCTTCTTTACCATTTGATGGTAGATTGAAAGCGGAGCGGAGAACAATTCATTTTCGAACCGGTAATATAATCTAACTTATCATTTTTCTCTTTTGTACTTTGTATTTGATTTGCACAAATTATTGGAATTTCGTTTGATGAATAAATTTGGTATATATTAGTTTGGTTTATGATAGAAATTTGTGTTGTTGAATAATTGGTGAATGCTTAATAATAGGCATGGTTGTGTCTTTTTTTACTTTGTATTTGATTTCCACAAATTATTAAAATTTGGTTTGATGGATAAAGTTGGTATTAGTTTGATTTGTGATGGAAATTTGTGTTGATGAATGGTTGGTGAATGCTTAATAATAAGCATGGGATAGGTAAAATTATGCAAAAGTCATGCCGATTTTTTTTAAATCTCTTCGTAATTAATATTGTTTGATGTATGTGTATATGTCTAACAATATCTAATTTTTTTTATCAGGTCTCACTACATTCAAGTCCGTGAATCACCTCTCTTGTTTCCCGCCTTCTTCATTACTGTTGCACTTTCCTCCTCTGTGCACAAGTAAGTAACTAAACCTTATTTTTTGTTTAATAAATGCAATTATGTATTTAAATATAAGTGCTAGTACATAATTTAGCTTCATTCCATATTTGTTGATGCATTTCTTTTGTAATTTATTTTTTTTGCTTCCATGCATAGATATATCAGAAGTGGTATTGCTGCATCGATCTCTCGCACAGAAGCT
Source organism: Limonium bicolor (assembly GCA_023374045.1). NCBI lineage: Eukaryota > Viridiplantae > Streptophyta > Magnoliopsida > Caryophyllales > Plumbaginaceae > Limonium > Limonium bicolor. The sequence continues at coordinate 90,884,980 of CM041778.1, forward strand.
TACCTCTCAGGCACCAGTCTCCCCTCTCCATAAATCCTTAAAAAACAAGTACGTATTTTAACTCTCGATTCTGTTTTAATCTCTAAACCGGTTTGAACTTATACAGTAGAATTGAAAATGTTGGTTTGATGATCTGAATTTGCAATTGGTTTTCAGTTAGCTAGTAAAGAATTGATTTATTTTAATTGTTGGTTGCTGCCATTGTTGGAATGTTTGTGGTTGTGATGACTTTGGTGAGTGCTGAATAATAAGCACGGGATGTGTACAATTATGCAAAGGTCATGTGAATTTTTTGTAGAAAAAGTATTCGTAATATTGTTTTAAACACCGTTTTCTGTTTTAGAAGTGCAACAATTTGTTAAATTTAAAATGCTAGTTTATTTTGTGTTTGCAACCTTAGAGTTAGGCTAGACTAATTGACAATCATCCCAGTCATGCTCCATTAAGAAATAAACATGTGCAACTTAATACAGACCATATTCTACAAAGGCTCTAACTCACACCTTTGATCTGTTGCACATATAGTATGGAGCGTGACTGGATGTATGGTGATAGAGGGGAACATTTTGACAAAATGCTGAAAGAGTTTTGCAAAGCTGCAGTGCAACACAAGGACAGGACAAAGGCGGAGAAAATTCCATGTCCTTGTGTTGATTGTGGTGTGGTTAGACATTATTCAAGCATCAACGTCGTACAATTGCATGTGAAGACCCGTGGTTTCATGCCGCATTATAAAAATGGATTTTTCATGGAGAACCTGTTGAAGATAATGCTTCATCTTCCTACAGTCACGATCGGTGTAACTCAAGAACCGAGCAGACATTCGATACTATTAACGAGTCAGAACTCCCAAGCGCTTCCGAAGTCAATGTTGACAGTGAGTCGACTTATCATGATGAGCAAATGGACGAGATGCTTAATAACGTTGAGGATAATTTTGTCGACCGGCCGGATGAGTATCAAAGGTTGTTGGACGCATCCAAAACGGCGTTGTATCCTACTTGCACTAAGTACACGAAATTGACAGCTATATTGAATTTGTTCAACCTGAAGGGAAGATATGGATTGAGTGACAAAGGTTTCACGGCATTCCTCGAGCTGATTCATGATATGCTACCGGATGAGAACGGTCTCCCTACCACCACGTATGAGGCAAAGAAATGGGTGTGTCCAATGGGAGTAGAGTACAAAAAAATTCACGCGTGTCCAAACAACTGTGTGTTGTACAGGGGTGAATACGAACATCTGGACAATTGCCCGAAATGTTCGTTGTCCCGGTATAAGCATAAAGATGGTGAGTACTCCTCCGTTCAGAAAAAAAGCCCTCCAGCAAAACTAGTTTGGTATTTGCCGATTATACCCAGATTCAAACGGTTGTTTGCGAATCCGAAAGATGCAAAGAACTTACGATGGCATGCGGAGGGTAGAAAGAGTGATGAGAAACTAAGACATCCAGCAGATGGGCCTCAGTGGAGAAACATCAATAGACGGTACAAAGAACATTTCGGACATGAAGATAGGAATCTGAGGCTTGGGTTATGTACTGATGGAATGAACCCGTACGGCACATTGAGTAGTCAACACAGTACATGGCCTGTTCTGCTAGTGATCTACAATTTGCCCTCATGGTTGTGTATGAAACGAAAGTACATCATGTTATCTCTCCTGATATCTGGTCCCAAGCAGCCAGGTAATAGCATTGATGTGTACCTTGCCCCTCTGATCGACGATCTGAAGCTATTGTGGAATGAGGGGACCGTGGTATATGATGCTTATGCAAGAGAGAATTTCACGCTCAAGGCTTTGTTGTTCTGTACCGTCAATGACTTCCCTGCGTATGGGAACTTGTCCGGTTACACGGTTAAAGGAACATTTGCATGTCCCATATGCGAGGAAGACACTTGTTCGGACCGTTTAAAACATTGTGGGAAGAATGTTTATATGTGTCATCGACGTCTTCTCCCCGAAGATCACCCTTATCGAGTAACGAAGAGAAAGTTGTTCAATGGTCAAGCCGAAACTCGTGTGGCCCGTCTACCTCTGAGCTCTGAGGAAGTGTACGAAAAGGTTAAGGACATTGCAAATGTATTTGGAAACACATCAAAACCGGCGAAAAACATTTGGAAAAAGTGTTCTATCTTTTGGGAACTACCTTATTGGCGTCATCTTTCTGTGAGACACTGCTTAGACATCATGCACATTGTGAAGAACGTTGGTGAGGCAGTGAGTGGGACTTTACTCAATATACCCGGCAAAACAAAAGACGGATTGAAAATCAGAAAGGACATGCAAACCATGGGTATACGAAAGGAGTTACACCCACAAGAGAGGGAAACGAATCTACCTACCTCCTGCATGCTACACGCTCTCAAAGGCTGAAAAGATTAGTTTCTGCAAATGTCTGCACTCGGTAAAAGTACCGTCTGGGTACTCTTCAAACTGGAAGAACATTGTATCGATGAAGGATTTAAAACTTTTAGGCATGAAATCTCACGATTATCATGTACTGATGTTACATCTTCTTCCGGTCGCAATTCGAGGGATATTGCCATCTGATGTCAGAAATGCTTTAACTCGGTTATGTTTCTTTTTCAACGCTGTTTGCTCCAAGGCAATTGACGTAACCTCTCTAGATGATCTACAACGTGAAATTGTTATCACATTATGTCAACTTGAGATGTATTTCCCACCATCTTTCTTTGATATAATGGTGCATCTAATTGTGCACATCGTTCGAGAGATACAGTTCTGTGGTCCGGTATACTTACGGTACATGTACCCTTTTGAACGGTACATGGGTATTCTGAAAAGTAGAATGAAGAATAGGTATCGACCAGAGGGGAGCATTGTTGAAGCAACAGTGACTGAGGAAGTCACGGAATTTGTGACCGATTATTTGAGTGAGGCAGAGTCTATTGGCATCCCAAAACCACGACACTATGGCAGGTTTAAGGGCAAAGGTGTTATTGGTAGAAAGATCGTGCAAGTTTCGCGTCTACTTATTCATCAAGCACATTTGTTTGTCTTACAACATCTTGAGGTTGTTGAACCTTATTTGGAAACCCATATGGTTGAGTTAAGGCATCAAAATCCTTTGAAAAGCCACATTTGGCTGACAAAGGAACAAAACCGAGTTTTTATCCAATGGTTCAAAGATCATGTGTTGACATTAGCATCATCAGATCCAGAAGCTGTAAGCGAAGAGATCAGATGTTTGGCAATCGACCTGAAACTAATATTACATCATTTGAGGGGTATGATATTAGTGGGTATACATACTACACTGCACACCAAGATGCCAAATCGATAAACCAGAATAGTGGGGTAAAAATTGAAGCTGCTGCCACTGAGTACCACAGCGGTAACCGATCTCAACCAGTTAGTAACTATAGTTAGATTATGGTGTCATCGAGGACATCTGGGAACTAGACTATGACATTGATTCCTTTCTGTTGTTCCGGTGCAAGTGGGTGGACAACCGACGCGGGTACCAAAATGATGGAGGGCTTACCTTGGTTGATCTTTCACGGTTACACGGTTATAATGATGATCAATTTGTTCTGGGAAAGGATTGTGAACAAGTGTGGTATGTTGAGGATCCGAAAGACTGCAGATGGTCTGTTGTTCTTCCAGGAAGAAGGCCGGTTGTAATCGAAAATGAAAATGAGGATAACGATGAAAATGGGACTGTAGAGGAAACATCCTTGTTTCCTACTGGATTACCGGATTCGATTGATGATACCGAAAACGATTTGCTCTACGCACGATCAGACCATGATGAGGGTGTTTGGGTAGAAAATATGAAATGATTTATGTTTTTGTACGTGTCAGGTAATGTTGTTAGTAGAATGTAGACTGTAATGTCATCTTAACTGTTATTGTTATGCATCATAGTATTTATGTTATGAGTTTTATCTGATGAAAATGCTTTATTATTTTTTTTGCAGTGGATGATCACCCTATGGATGACCCCATTGGACGGCTTCTCTTGACTGGAGAACCTGAGCCACAGCAGAATAGACCAAGTAAGCGGGTCACAAGAGGAGGAAAGAAGAAGAAGGATCAGTTAGCAGTACACGAGACTAAGGCTGGCCCTTCACAGCAGACCGAAGAGGAGTCAGTTGTCCCACCAGAGGCGAAGAAGCAAAAGAAGAGAGGTGCAACACGTGGGTTGAAGGCTAATAAGGGCCCTCCTACAAAACCGGTGGACTTCAATCAGTTCAACCAACCCCATGGAAATTGGAAGAATGACTTCACCGCTTACGGTAGCCATTTGGTGAAGTCATATTGCAACATAAACCACAACTGGAAGCAAGTGCCTCAATCATTGAAGGATACTATGTTTCAGCGTCTTCAGGTAAATCTCTACATTATTACTATGATCTTTTGTGAAATAATAGAACATTTATGTTTACTTTACTAACTGAATGATCATGTACGTTTCTCCGTGGATCCCGCACTTAAAAAGGATGTGCTATCAGCGATGTCGAAACAGTTCCGGGACCACAAGAATAAGTTGGCTGACAATTCATCTACAAGATGCCTGCTCCAGAAGATCCAGGTGATCCAGATCATGGTGGAGACGGTGAGAGACCACCATGGGAGGTTTACGAGGGCATAACAGAAGAGCAATGGGTACAATTTGTTGAGAGGCGTCACACACCGGAGTTCCAGGTGCACTTTATTGTCATACATACATAAATTAATCTTAATTTATATTTTTTTTGTGTTCAATTTCACTAAACATGATCCCATTAATTTATGTAGGCTCTCCGTGCGCAACAACAAGCAAATGCTAAGAAGAATCTGTACCCTCACCACTTAGGTGGAAAAAGTATTGCTCAAAGGGTACCAGAATGGGAGCAAAAGGGATATCTGCCCACGGATGGCTCATTGGATGCCAGTGGCAGAAGAATGAAAGTGTGGGAGTTAAGCCACATTCCGAAGAACTCTACTCCCGAAAATCCTCAATACGATGAAGCCACGAGAGCAGTTATTGCTCAAATGGTAAGTGATATCATTTCATTTTTAGTTAAACTGTTCATTTCATTTGTATATGAACTTATGTTAAACCAATAACTGTATTTGTGTGTTGTATTAGGGTGAATTAAGCTCTCAGCTCACCCAGGGCACCTGGACCTCACAGAGGAATGATGATCCTCTTACACGCGCTCTTGGTAAGAAGGATCATCCAGGTCGTGCCATTGGGTTTGGTGGGCACGTTGGTATCCGCCAGGCATTTGGCGTACCCGGGTCCAGAAGTGCACAGGGAAAGACGATTAGCTATGAGGAGCACCTGAGAGCGTTGGCTGAGATGGAGCAGAGGATTACTCAGAGCGTCGACGAGAGGATCGCTCACGCTATGTCAAGGCTTCAGCCACACAGCAGCATGACAGCCAAGAGGTTTCTCGACCACCAGTTGAGTCACCCATTCAGCAGCAGAGTGCACCGGTAGTGAGAAGTAGTGTCCACTCGGCTGATCGTTTCCCTATGCATCTCTAAAGGTTAGACTAACATTTCAATTGAGTACATGACGATTAAGATTTTTCACTTGATCACTAATATCATCATAGAGGAATTCTCACTTTTATCTAAACAAGTTCCACATAACACTCAGGCACCCACTGAGTGCCATCTGTTTTTACAAATTGGAGTAGAAGAGGTCATGGTGGCATGGGGAAAACTTTTCCCCTCTCTTCCAAGTGATATTGTGCACGGTGAACCACTCCGACATTACCATGTACGAGTGCTTCTGGACGAATTTGTTGCAGAGCATGCTGACGTCGGTTTACCGGTGCCGATCAAACAAAGACCTACCTTGCGTTCCGCACAAACTTTGACAGTGCAGTTGCCTGTACGATTGGTCAGACTCCCTGGGCAGGTATTTACTCTTAACCGTTGCTATAAAACTATTGGTGTACCACCTTGCATCCATATACTTAATTAGACTAATATCATAGGATATGAGCCGACCGAAGACTGATAAGGGCAAAGGAAAAAGAATTGCTGCACCTGTGCAATCAAAGGCATCCACAAATTTTGTGCTTAGACCAGCTTTGGTGGAGAAAAGAATATTGGCCGGCTTGTACTAATATGCAGATTCTGCATTCATCGTTGTTGTTGCTGCTACCACCTGATTGTGATTCCCTTACTGTGGAAGATCCCGAGCGGATATTTCACTATATAGTTCAAGGAGAAGATATACATCGATTTGGGATGTATATGTCCGACTTCGAGGAGTGCTTCAGGAGGGATTGGTTGAATGTGTTGATTCTCAAGTCAGCCGCCGTGTGAGTGACTTCTACCTTTTATATTTTGAATTCATTGATTGGTGATGAATTAGATGATTGAATAAAATTTAATGACTAATGATATTGCCTCATAGGTGGGTGCATAATAAGGCGATCAATGTCTATGAAGATCACAGATTTGGATTCCTGTGTCCTGCTATGTGCAGTGAAGTCTAGATGACAAGTGATATGGAAGGCCTTATGCAATATATGACGAATGCCCTCTTTGAATGTTCTAACAAGTCATTTATTATGCTGCCATATCATTCAGGGTATGATATTTGACTGTTTCTCTTAGTATTATCTAAAACATATAGTTTGTGTTAGTTGCTTAATGATTTCAACACATTGTGTAATTTGTGGACAGTCGACATTGGTCATTGCTTGTGTGCTGGTGATGTTGAAGCACCCACGAATCTTGCAATTTGACTCACTTGGTACGAATGCCAAGAGACCGAAGATCTCCACCGCAATACTGGGGTAATTAGGTTATCGTAAACAACAATTATTATTACTTAACATTAACTGTTTCATAACTTACTACTGATGCTTAAAACTATATATATTGCTGATGTATATAGTTCCATGAGAGCTGTATTATCTCTCCAGAATAAAACAATGAAGAGTAACATCCCTTGGAACACTGTCAAGGTACTCTATTAATTGATAAATTTGTGTTATAATGTTTAAACTTGTTTATAACTGTCAATATGTGCGTTTGTATAGTGTCCGGTGCAGCCTGGGGGTTCAGAATGTGGATACTATGTCATGAGATTCATGAGTGACATAGTAGGAGCATCGAACCTTTTACCAGAGCACTCGTTAGACAAGGTAACATTCTTTGAAAGTTTCAGTTATGCTCTTTACATGTTGTTAGACTTGTACGTTTTAGATTAATGTTCATTTTTTTCAAGGCTTACGAAGAAGTGTTCAAAGGTGGTCAGTATGATGATGCTCAAATTGTTGAGATGCTTGAGGAATGGTCGGAGTTTGTCTGCACAAGTTTAATGAATTGATGATCATGAAGATGTTTTGTGAACTTTTTGGAGTATGTAATTGTAACTCTGTACACTTGTGGATGGTGTAATGGTAGATTTGAATTGTAATGTTGTTTTTTATTTGTAATGAAAGTGTGTAATTAAGTGTAATTGCATTGGTTTTGTTAACTCTCAAATTGTGGTGCGTCGTTGGTATTAATTGGGACCTTTTATAACTTTTTAAATGTGTGCTGGAGCTCCCTGTATGGATGAAGCTTTATTACAGGTCTCATTGAACCAAATGCGTGTGAATATATATATATATAAGCTGGGATGGAAAAAAACAAAAAAAATACCCCTATCTCAGCGGTTCTTAGAGCACAACCGCCGAGATAGACCCATGGGATTGACCGATGCTGAGTTTGACCATGAGTCTATCTCGGCGGTTGTTCTCTAAGAACCGCCGAGATAGGTACACCTATTTCGGCGGTGCTCATTTCGGCGGTTCACAACCGCCGAAATAGGCCCATTGGAACCGCCGAAATAGGCCTTTTTCTACTAGTGGAGGATCCATGCAAAAAGGGGTATAGAGTTATGAGTTTGAGCACAAATGTTGTTGATGTTTGCCGCGATGTTCGATTTCATGAGCATGTTTTTCCTTTCCAAAATACCAAGATGCTACTCGAGCGAAATGCAGATACGTCTTGTGGTGATAACAGTTTCTATCCAATATTATACGATGAAGTCCCAGTAGTCCAGGACGGTAATCAGGAAAATCTTGTTACGCCCGTTGACCGTGTTAAAGACGACTGTGCTGAGCCAGAATTGAGATGCTCCATTCAAGTGTCGCACAAGCCTAGTTATTTGTCAGATTATGTATGTAACACATGTTTTCAAGAAATTCTTGATGAACGAGTTCTTCACACCGGGGATCCGCTTGCAAATCGTATTGGTCATTGTACTAGCTTAACCGAGACCATACCAGTTCGTTCTATTGCTTTGTTCTCCTTACACTCTTCATCTGATTCTCTCTGACTAGGTCATGCATGAGCCACCAGATTACAAGACAGCTGTTTTACATGAACATTGGAGGACAGCCATTCAAGCCGAGTTACGGGCATTAGAGGAAAATGACACATGGGATGTTGTTACTTTGCCACGTGGCAAGAAAGTTATCGGATGCGGGTGGGTTTATAAGGTGAAGCTCAAATTTGATGGGACTCTGGAACGTTATAAAGCGTGATTGGTAGCAAAAGGATTCATGCAACGACATGGGTTCGATTATCATGAGACCTTTTCTCCTATGGTTAAGTTAACCACAATACGATCACTTGTAGTTGTTGCTCTTCATAAAGGCTGGGTAATTAACCAGCATGATGTTAACAATGCTTTCCTCCACGGGGACCTTGATAAGGAGCTGTATATGCGACTACCACAAGATTTTGAAGTCACGGGAACAAACAAAGCATGTAGGCTTAAAAAGTCATTGTACAGTCTTAAACAAGCTTCCCGTCAATGGTTTTCTAAGCTGGCTAGCTTCCTTCATACTCTCGGTTTCACCCAATCCAGAAATGATTATTCTCTTTTCCATAGAGAAAGTGATAAAGGGAAGATCTTCATTGCTGTCTATGTGGATGACATGTTGATAGTTGGTGCTCATCAGGCTGAGATTGATAGCATTAAATGTGCCTTGGACCTTAACTTCCGCATTAAGGATTTGGGCATGCTTCGTTATTTCTTGGGCATTGAGTTTATACCTTACGGTGGAGGTTACATTCTTTCTCAACGAAAATTTTGCAAGGAGTTATTAGAGGAATATCCTTGTCATGATTTGCGCAACACAAAAGGACCAATGGTGGTTGGTAAACAGCTTCACGCTGATGATGGGGAACCTCTTCCTGATCCCACGATCTATAGAAGACTTGTTGGAAAACTTAATTATCTGACTCACACACGACCAGATATCAGTTTTACTGTACAAGTCCTCAGTCAGCTCATGCAACGCCCGACTGACACACATATGGAGGCTGCTTTGCATGCGCTATGTTACATCAAGGGTACGCTTAACTATGGTATTGTTCATACCAAAGGTGAGTCTACTCTTGATCTCCATACTTATTGTGATTCTGATTGGTCGGCTTACCTAAACACAAGAAAGTATGTGTCCGGGTACTATATTTTTCTTGGAGATAGTCCCATATCTTGGAAAACAAAGAAACAAGGTTATGTTTCTTTATCTAGTGCTGAGGCGAAGTACCAGTCTTTGCAACGTGTTACTGCTGAGTTGACTTGGTTGACACGATTATTGCATGAACTAGGTGTTCCTAACATAACACCTGTCCCTGTAAAGTGTGATAATCAGTCTACCATTTACATTGCTCACAATCCTGTTTTCCATGAACTTACCAAGCACATAGAGATTGACTATCATTTCATCAGGGAGAAAATTCAACAAGGGCTAGTTGACGTTTCATACACACACACTTATACTCTGTTGGCTAATATGATGACCAAGATTTTGCCAGGTGTCCAGTATGCACCACGGCTTCCGTACATGGGAATGAGAAATACCGACAAGACAAGCCTAGGCAATTTGGGCTTGGCTACGGCTTAAGGGGGTATTGGACTAGTGGGCTGACCCAGTAGACCATTAGTCCATGAGCCCATATTCTTTATTTCATATTTTTTACAATAGTTAAATTGTTTCAGATTTTGTTTGTTATAGATAGATATTTCATTAAGCAAATATACTGAAGAATATCTTAACAGATTACAAGAGATCTAATTTGTTACAGTTTTATTTATTTTCTTAGATTGAAGCTAGGCATGTATATATGGCCGCATTGGATACACAAGTAATACTATCAACTTTTCCAGTTTTTCAACACTTACGGCTATACAATATATTCCACAAACACTATATACAACTTCTAATAATCGTGATCAAGAATGGTGCCACCAAATTCATATACCATGTCTAAACATGCATCAGCTTTGGCTTCAATATTGCTTATGACACCCTGTTCATTACTTGCTTGGATCGACATATCTTGCACAAGCTCTACCGTTAGACAAAATTTCATCGCATGTGCCTTGTCTTTTGCTACGGTTTTCTTGGGAGGGTGTCGATTCAATTAGGTTGCTTGGTGTTTGGTTCCTAAGTGTGTCTCCTTATTAATTTTGTAATTTGCCTCCCCATTTGCATGATCAAATGTATCAGATATAGATATATACCCCGGTTGTTACGTGCTTACTCGTAGGTTGTTGCTACACCCATCATTTTACTAATAACGGTATTATTCTCTCTGGCTATTGGTGAGTTTCCTATTACATCGAGACCCGTTGTACTGATCATGATTCTATCCTTTCCACTACATGGATGTTTGTCTTTCCCGGGCTCATCAATATAGTGTCATAATTCACCCCTTCTAACCAATCTATAATCATTTCTCCGTCTCCAAAGTTCCCTCCAACATTCACCTCCTCCACTTGAGCACTTTTTCCTACGTTATTCCTATCCTCTTTTTGATAAGTGGGGTAGGTTTTGAACCCAAGACCTTTGGTTCGAGGATACCACTCCTCTACCGACCAAGCCACGAGGGCTTGGCTATGTTATTCCTATCCTGATCATGTGACAATAATTGGGGTTGTCTCTATCGATTCATGGAGTTGTAGTCAGTAACCTGCCATGCCTGACTAACTCGATCATTGGTATTATTGTTGTTATGCCTAGTCATCTAAATAATACTCATCTTTTCCTTTTCCTTATTTTGAGCAATCACCAAGTCACGTTAATTACTCACTGGGAAACTTTGTTCATCAACTTGGACCATGATTTTCCAGTTGGTAAATTGGGAAGTGGAAGTTTTTATCTCTGCATTCTCAACAAATTCAACATTGTCTTCCTCCACCTTAATTACTTCTCCCTCCATTTGTGCTATCCTCATTTCATTCACCTTATTCCAGACGTGGAGCGGTATTCCACCTACCACTATCCATGTTTTCCTCTTTTCAACTTGGTCATATGTTCTCCAACTTCTGATACCAATACCATATATTTCTCTACCTCTATATCTAGCAAATGCTTCAACCATGAAGAACTTACGTCGAGATAAAGACAAGATACTTGCTAATTGGGCCAGTAAGGAATAAAGATCTCCATTGCTTCTTCTTTTTCTAAATAAACTAAAAAGATCTTTAGATAAGTAGATCAATTACATCATGTATTAAACTATTCTCCTTACATGTTCAAATATAACATTCAGGAATATAAGAAAGGTCATTTAAAAAATCTTATTTTGAATTGGATGAAGAGACACCCCCCCCATATTCCAAAGCTCCTCAATTGCTAGGTGAGAGTTAATGATCTTTGTAACACCCTGGACTTTGCCTTAAAACATAGGTTATTAAAGTACAAAGCTAACGGTGAAAACGGCTTCGAAAACGGACTCCAAACGAGTCCTAGAAGTGCAAAACAAGCTTAGTCCGAACTTGTGTCCGGACATGGGAAGTTCGGACACAAGCCGAGAAGTTAACTGCGGGGAAATCCCTTTGTCTGAACTTGTGTCCGGACATTGATGTTCGGACACAAGTCGAGAGTTGAAAAGTCTGAAACCAAAGACGTCTGAACTTGTGTCCGGACTTCGAAGTTCGGACACAAGTGAGTTTCAAAAGTCCGAAAATTCTTACGCGCACCTCCGAACATTGGTCCGAGCTTACAAGTTCGGACATGAGTCGAGACTTGTAAGTCGACCTCGTCCTCGCATGCTGTCCGAACGTTGACGTTCGGACAGAAGTTCGGACGCGACTAAACAGAGAAAATTCCTTAAACTCTCGGGGCCTGCCCGAACATAGATGTCCGGACGGACGTTCGGACAGGTCCTGAAATGCACTTTCAAGAGCTAACATAGGACCAAATCATCAGCAAATAAACACAATAACTTAGCAACCGAAAGGAGAATCACTGCAATGAATTAGTACCTCAACCGATACACATATAAACACTGTCGAAAGGTCACTTAAGCAATGAGCAAATATCCATCACAACTATAATTCCCAGAAAGTAATACCAACTAAAACACTTCACCTAAGTAGCAGCGGAATAGCAAAATCCAAAGGCGTTACCGCCACACTCTAACGAAGAGTGCTTAGGCTTAAAACCACCATTCAAAAGACCAAATGTTTCCAAAAATTTGTGAAGCAACACAATTCCAAAACATAACTCAACTCGAAATTATGCGAAGTAATTATCCAGTCATCCTAAGCTATGTGATAGTGTGTCCCAATCCCCAATTCAGCCTTGAGTACTTGCGGTCATAAAACAACAATAGAAAACGCGAAGGGACCGCGCAAATCAGCAAAACTGAGTAAACATTGTCTCAACTTGTAAAATGCATTTTGAAACCCATTTGCATTTACAAAACAATATCTGCACAGAAACAAACAAAACCACAACACCAATTCCAAATACCAACCACAAAACATAGCGGGGGAGAACTTTCCAAGAATCAAATCAATGGTATACACGGACGACACCCAAATTGGGGCCGCAACAATTAGAATCCAACCTCACTCTACGTCCTTAAGTGTGCACACCCCCCAGAAGGTAACTTATGACCCAAAGGAGTAGATCATTAGAGCTTAACTGCAAGTAATGTCTGCAGGCAAAATAATAAGAATATCCACGGGGTACATAGTACTAATAGTTACACGGAGCGCCATAAAGGCACCATCAATTTACACGGAGAGCACCAAGAGAGGTACCAACAATCCAATAATCAATTCAAAGAAAGTCTCCCAAAACATTTATTCAAACCCTTTTGCAAAACATCACACCAGAATACACAGGGGAAAATAATTCCCAAACTCTCATAATATCAAAACCACATCCAAACCAATCCATTGTTAATTCGCAAAAAACACAAAGGTAGAGAATGTTGAGCACCACATTTACCTGGATACACTCACCACAACGAATCAACCAGCTAGATCAAGAAGCGTTCGCCAAGGAATCGGAGTCTAGAATACAAGCAGATATACATCAGACAATAAACCAATCAGTACACATACCTGATACTGAACTATCTTACCTTACCAATGGATTCCCCTTACCCTTCTACCTGATCCGGCACCAGAGAAGCAGCCTAACAGCGACAGGGAAACAAGAACGAGAATTAAGAGAAGTTGGGAGCTTGAAGAAAGAGAGGAGCGTAGAGGCGGTGTATTGAAGAAGATGTCGATCGTGATACTGATCGCGCAGTTAAATAGGAAGTAAATAGAATAATAAGGATAGTTTATAATAATTAATATCTTATTTAAAAGGAGAGAGAATCGATAATCAGTTTGTACGTAAAATAATTTAATAGAAGGATTAACAGTTACCACAATAATACTAATTTGAAAACTGAGTAAATAAATAACGTTAAAACCATGGAAGAATCTAGATTCAAGATTTAGAGAATAAATAGATATTATTTGGTTAAAGTAAAATTAGAAGAAGGGCTAGCTGATCGATAGTAAAGGATAAGAAGCATTGTTTAAATTAAATAGATAAATAAATAAATACATAGTAGCAGAATAAATAAGTTAGGAAAAGGGAAAATATTTTAGGAAGAGGTAAAATTCAATTTGTATTCTTGGACATAATAAATACAATAACAATAATAATAAGGGTAATCACAAAACTCATTTATTAAAGGTTGTAAAATCTGATTTAAACTCGCGGGGCTAGAAGGACATAGTAATGTTGTTTGAAGCTTCTCTGGGCCTCTATTAATTCTATTAATAACATTCTCGACTATATGTTAACTTAATCATATGCCAAAATTCACGGGTATTTCAATCTTAAGTTGCATATTGATTATATTCCTAAGCGCAGCTTGAAAATATGTAGAAGATGACTTACAATAAGGTGGAACAATCAGAGATGAGTCTCAGTCGGATGTTGAACATATGAAAGAAGAGCTAGAAGATATAAACGGAGCTCTTAG
>CM041778.1:90899735-90950477 GCA_023374045.1 Limonium bicolor
ACATCTTCTTAAGACCACGCCACCTTTCTCATGAAAACACCTCACCATTACTGTACTTGATACAACATGAGTCACAAAACTCTTATCATTGCTCGATGAAGAATAAAACCACTTTTACTCTTCAGTGAATTTTTTATCTCCATTAGCAAGAATTGAGTGCCAAGACTTCAAAAATATCACAAAAACGGTGTTCCAATCAAGGCAAGGAAATGCATGAGCTTCGAGGCACAACACACAATCTAGAATTAACATTCTTTCTTCTCGATGACATCTTCACAACCACGGACATCCGAAAAAACCATGAGCTCTGATGCCACTTGTTAGGATTTTGGGCCCATTTCCCCAGGATCGTGGTGAGATCGACATGGTTGTTAAAGAAGAAAAATCACAAGAAAATGTAATGATAAAATAGTAACACAAGGATATACGTGGTTCGGTCCAAACATGACCTACGTTCATGGGAGGAGATAGAACAACTGTCATTAAGAGGCTGAGGATCACAAGTTTACATGAGGATTACCCAACCAACCCATCAACCCGTGTTTCCCTTGGTGTTTTTATACAAGTCCCTTTGAGTTCCCATATATCCACCTTCGACTCCCTTGGATGTAATCCCTACAAGTTGGGATGATCCTAAGCTACGAGTTTCTAGATATATTTATAGTGTTAGATCTAAACCTCTCACTTATCCCCACATTAACCTAGTAACAACAACAACATAATGACTCACAAGTTACAACGGTTACAACTTAATTAACACAATCCATTAACATCTAGGAACAACTAACACTCGGGTATCTAGAAAGCCAGAAGTCTTAACTTCTTATTTCAAGGATTTAACTTCCTCATAATGTTAGAAAACCAATGCTTCAGACGCCATTGATTTGCACCGCGTGAATACCCCCATTAATGCATCTATGACTTCCGTAAAACTCTTCGTAAATAATAAATTAATTGGAAGACGAAATCACTTAACTTCACAAGAGCAAATAAACGCATTTAGCATTAATTTTAACATATTTTTTTGTACAGAGTAATACAAAACCGTATAACACAGTTTCCTCAAAATCGTTCTTCTCTCTCCTCGTCTTCCTTCTTCGATTTCTCTCTATTTTCACTCAATTTTACAATAGATTCCTAATGCAAAAGAGATCAGCGATCTTAACAAGATAAATCATGAAGCGTGGAGAGGTTTATGAAGAAATCAATCACCTGAATTCTGACGTGAACACTTGTGACAGATAGACTCCAATTTGTAACTCTTCTCACATAAGGACATGGTGCTTCATGTACTCTAAATAACTATATATGAGGCTGCAAATGTAGCGAAGCTACACCATAAATAATCAACTTCATGATATAGGATTGGGCTGAGTATGTTTATACGAATTTGATTTCATTACAAGAAAATGGGAGTTTAGCTACTGACACAACTGGTAGCCACAATAGAAAAATTGGTAGTCAAATAGAATGGAATGTCGCTTTTCTGATTTGGTACCTATTTTACTGCCACATTGTCACTACTTTTTTTTTCCGACAATGCGTGGTAGCATTTATTTTGTTTGCAATACCAAGAAATCCGGTAGCATAATTCTCTTTAGCTATCAAATTTAGTGGTTACGTTTATTATTTTCAATATCAACAAGTGTGGTAGCATTTTTATCTAGCTCCAGTGGTAGTGTACTTGTGCATGTGTGGTTCTCTATATTGAACGATATGCGTCGTTCAATCCTACAAGAAGTATGAGCCATGTATCGATCCCGTAAAGTGTGGGTTGGGTATAGATTGTCTTAACCACTGTACCATGATAGTTATTCACGACATATATACAGACTACATGTATATATTGAATATTTGATACTATAAGGGGTGTTTCTTTTGAGCGGGAGAAACATAATGGAATTAAGAAAGAGAATGGGGAAAAGAATTTCCTTTAATTTTAGGCTGTTTGTTTAAGTTAAGGAAAATAAAATAAATAACTGGTCAATGGCTACCGGTCAACAGTCAACGGCGGTCTGCTGCTGGCTATCGATCAACAACCATCAATTGTCAGTCAACATTCACCAGTCACTCGTCAATGGTCATAAGTCGCAGGTCAAAGTATACTGGGAATGGATCTCATTCCTTAGTAGGGATGGGTAATCTCATTCTCTTCCCTTCCTACAAATAAGAAAAACGGCTAAACAAACAACATGAAACGGAATCATTCTGATTCTCTTTCCTCATTGCCCCAAAACAAACGCCTTCTAAATATAAAGGGAAATTTCTGGCAAGATATGACCAAACCAGAGATATATAAACATTATTGAAATAGATATACGTTTGACTATGCCATATTAACATTTTAATTTACATAATGTTACAGAATTAATTTAATGCGATCAAAACCGTAAAAATAATACTCCCTTTTGTTCTCAATACTTGATTTTATAGCTCATGCACAAGAATTAAGAAGGAATAAGTTAGACTATTTTGACCTTACTTTTTCATTCAGAATTGAAACAATTTAAAAAGTAGAGTTGTGAAATAAAATATGAGGGGTAGAATTGGAAAGTAGGTGATGAAAATGCTAGAACATCTAATATTTTGAACATAGTGTAAGGACCTAAACAATCATCTATTGAGGATGAGAGGGAGTAAATTTTAAGTATATGTTGGCTTAAAATAATAAAAAATATAAAATATACACATATAGCATTTAAAAATATTTAAAACACCAAAAGTTATATAAAAATATAATATATTATATAAAGTTACCTATTTTGTTAAAATTATGTTATAAACAATGTTCAAAATACCAATATAATATATATTATTTCATGAAAATTAAAACTTCTAAATACTATATTATATTTTTTGTAACTTTTTGTAATATAATATTTCTATAAATTTAAATAGATGTACAGTTTGTATAACCTCAACTAACTTAATTGCTTATAACTTTACTATTTTTCAAACTGGGTTGCTATTCGCAGTACAAAATTACTAATCACTGCAGTACAAAATTTTTTTAATTCATACTGACGTTGTACACATGTAATGATGTCGTGTTGTAACTTTTGTTTTTTTAAAAAATAATTTCTTTAGCGTAAACAGTAAAAAACACTCTGATTGTTACAAAACATTATAAACCCGTATTAATTGCGTCAATATGATTTTAATTGTGAATCCACGTAATTTGGACGACATTTTACGTTATTTTTGACTAAATTACAAACATTGGTACATATTCAGAATGTCGTACTCAATTCATAGTTAAAAACGCCAATTTCGGGTGAAAAATGCTCTAATTGTAATAAAAGACGTTAAACCCTTTTTAATCGCATTTAAACGTTATAATTGTGACTCCACATAAGTTAATGACATTTTATGTTGTGTTGACTAAATTACAAACATTGTTACACTTTCAGAACGTTGTATTGAAATCGCAGTTGAAAACGTCAATTTCGGGTAAAAAACGCTCGTACTATATATAGCCTAACCTTCCTTGGATTATTCATTTCTCACTTCCTCACTCTCTCTCCTCTATCTCTCTTCCTTAAGAAGCTCTCTTCTGACTGCCGGAGCCGCCACCCGCCGCCACCAACCACCGCCGGACTACCACCGGAAAAATTTTCCGGTGAGTTTTTCGAATTTTTTTTTGCAACTTATAGATTTGGGTGTCCTGAGTATGAATTCGGTGTTAGTTTTTTGAAATTCAACATCATTTGAGCTAGATCTAGCATGAAAAATTCGAAAATATTCAAAAAAAAAAAACCTAGTCGAGCACCACCGCTGCTCTACCCGGAGACAGTCAAGAACCGGCGCTGCTCGCTCCAGACGCTAGCGAGGACTGGTGGTGCTCGAGTTCATTGCCGGCGAGGACCCCTGGTGCTCGCGTCCTCTTCTGCGCGCGCCCGAAGACGGTGCCGAGGACCGCTGCTGCTCGCGTGTGGTGGAGGCGAGGACCGGCGCTACTCTTGGCAGGCGACGGCGAGGAGCTGGTCTACTCGACCCAGGCGACGGCGAGGAGCGGGTCTACTCGACCAAGGCGACGGCGAGGAGCTATGCTCCTCGAACCATTTTTTTTTTTTTGAATTCTAATATTTGGAATGATTTTTTAAATATTTTAATTTGTTTATTTTTTAATTCTAATATTGTGAATGATTTTTAAATGTTTTAATTTGTTATTTTTTTAATTCTAATATTGTGAATGATTTTTAAATGTTTTAATTTGTTATTTTTTTGAATTCTAACTAATATTGTGAATGATTTTTAAATGTTTTAATTTGTTATTTTTTTGAATTCTAACTAATATTGTGAATGATATGATTATAAATGTTTGAATTTTTATGTTATGAATGAGGAATATAACTGTGTGATATTCGTATGCAGTGATGGATCGTCTGAAAAAAGCAGTGAGACATGTCACGAAGAGGAAGAATAAAGACCGGGGTGTGCAGCAGGCTATGACGGCCTCGTACCGTCGTCGTGCACATGCTCCTGGTGAAGGGCCGAGTAATCCTGCCCCCCGCATGGAAGCAACACGCCATTCATCTTTCCATCCGGGTCAATCTTCCAACGACCCGGCGTTTCAAGTACCAGCACCACCAATGGTAGCGGAGGATGACTCGGCGGTGTTCAATATACCGAGGAGACGCATGCCAGTGTTGTCATCATCCAGTAGTGCTTTTTCTGACAGATCACTGCACAGCTCTAGCTAAAATATCTCGGGGGAATCAAGCCACCAGACTGCTCCGTCAGGCGGTGGTAGTTCATCACGTCCACCACGCCCATCACCTGCCCGTGCTGTTGAGGACCATGTGATGACTGAGCGTTCGCCACATGCTGATGACGATGGTCGTGGTGCTGATGATGAGGACTCACCCGACGTGGATGGGGAGCAGGATAAGGAAGATGATGAAGTCATGGATAAGGAGGATGACACTGACGAGGAAGCAGCGCTAGCGATGGTTCCAGTCATTCCCACCTCTTGGAAGTTGACAGAGGTGCCAGTTCCTGGCGGTCCACTACTCACTAGTGTTATCACTAGCTTCGGGGGTCATGTAGCGCTTGACTTATGGACCTCGACTAAGGTATGTTCTCTATCTTCTCCTGTATTTGATCATTTAATATCATACTACGTTTTGTAAGTGTTAAATATTGGTCATTATGTAGGATCGTGGGGTTTTGAGTTTCAAATCCCGTAGGGTGATGCTTACCTGCTGGCCAAAAGATCAAATTTCCAAACCAAGAACAAGGAAGATGCTTGAGTATTCTGGTATAGAGCACCTACAGGATATTACGATGCCATACAAAATATGTCCCTCATCAGTGCTTTTGTGGAGAGGTGGCAGCCTGATACAAACTCATTCCATATGCCGTTTGGTGAGATGACGATTACCCTGCATGATGTGTGGATGATACTGCAAATCCCCATCGTCGGTCGTCCATTGATAGGGGATCCATCCACCACTGAGTTGAAGGAGGTAATGGCTGATTGTCTTAATTTTGGGGCAGATGTTGAGAGTATGACAGAGGCACTGTGGAATACCGGTGCTGTATCAATTTCGAGCTTGTTGCAGCAATGTAGGGATGAAAATGAAGAGGCAATGAAGCAGGCATGTGGTTGGTTGTATCATCTGATTGGTACCACCATATTAGCTGGAAAATCAAATGGTCGTCTGAGTCCACAGCTGTTCAGTTTAGTAGCTCCTGTGAAGAAAGGTACCAAGCTTCGTAAATATGCATGGGGAGCTGGTACTCTTGCATGGTTATATCGCCAGCTAGGGATAGCATCTCGTGCCGGCTCCAGTGGGATAGGTGGTTCTATGACGTTACTTGAGGTATGTGTCCTAATGTGCATCTAGTATATGATAACTCACTGAGTATTAATAATTGGTACTGCTTAATCATTCTAGTGTTTTATATGCACAGTGCTGGATTTATGCGTACTTCCCTACATTAAGACCAGCGATTAGCCCGGACTGGCGCGCTAATGATGATAGACCTTGGGCTCTAAGATGGGTGAGATCTACCTCTCAAGTGCAGGATCATCGTTCACTGCAAGGATATCGTGAGCATCTAGATGCTTTGACTGCTCTAAATGTAAGTGTTTGTAGTTGCTAACACATTGAACCATTATTATTTTTCTTTCGTTGTTGGTTACATTTTACTATTAATGTTCATTGTAGATTGATTGGTTGCCCTACGGTCGAGATAATGTTAATGTTCATGGAGGGCGTACATGGTATAGAGGTAACATACAGGTTTTGGGGTTGAATGAGCCATACATGCCTGGTCGCTGTCTACGCCAGTTTGGTTACATTCAGGATATCCCTGAACCTCCTATTAGACCCAACCCAAGGTCTGAAAAAAGAGGAAAAACCCAACCCTACACCTGTGTATACCCCCCATGTATTGTTTGTGGGAAAACACTCCTAAATTGCTGGTTCCAGGGTATACGCGCACAAATGCGCGGTTGCATGCTTGTGACCCACTCTACCTAGATTGGTACACCAAGCACACACACCCGAAGATCCTAAACCCTGAGACTTATCAGACCACCCTGGTTCATCGTCCAGATCCCTGTCTAGTAAGTCATATTTTCATAGTACTTCATTACATATCACTTTTATTTTTTATGTGTACTTACCTGACCAAGTGTGTTACAGCTACTGTCTGAGGCAAGTGAGCTTGCACGCCCGTACTACCAAGAGAACAATGCATGGGACTGGTCATACTATCGTCAGGGGATGCCAGAAGAAGAACAAAGGGCTGCAACTGATGGTCTTGTGGATGTGTTCAGCTCTTTATACATATGGGATAGTTACCAGCGCCAGCATGGTGCACCCTAGTGCTTGTCATCTTGGATTTGGATGTAATAAACTTTAGTATCATCTTGGAACTATTTGTTGTCTTTCATTTTTACTTGGTGTGTTAGACGCTAGTACAATTTGTTTGGATGTAGTTTTTTTGGTGGACTTGGTGATGGTGGAATTATTGCTGACAATGCTGGTGACCTTGTTGATGATCTGTTGGTTGATTTTGTGGAGGTTCTTAGAACCGGTGGAGATAAGAAAAACAGGGGAGACTATGCCAAAAATTTTCTAGAAATGCATCGTTTCTGCAATGCCAATCTGGGTGGTCTATATTCTTTGTTGGTCGTTGAGTGTTCTCAGGAATTTACTTGGTGTTGAAAAGATCAATGCCAATCTGGGTGGTCTAAATTCTTTGTTGGTCGTTGAGTGTTCTCAGGAAGGATAGTGTCGAAATGAAATATAACATGTACCAAAGATTGAATATGTTACGAGAAATGAAATATATCAAAATGTAGAAATTCCTAGAAAGAAAAGATGTGTGACCAGCTTCAATCTGAACTTTCCGGAATGCCTTTGTTTCTGTTGTGCTTGCTGCCTGAGAGAAGAAGAATTTGGTAGAAAAGGAAGCCTGAGCTGATTATTATATTTAGCGATGGTGTGAGTGAATCTCAGTTCAGCCATGTTCTAAACATCAAGCTTGACCAAATTATTGAGGCTTGCAAATTTCTGAATGAAAGCTGGAACCCGAAGTTTGTGGTGGATGCCCTGATAATGTCCCTCCCGGTACTGTTATTGATAATATGGTGTGTCACGAGAAATGAAATATATCAAAATGTAGAAATTCCTAAGAAAGAAAAGCCCATGAATTCAAATCTGATGAAGCACATAATTAAAAGTCAATAACTATAACAACAAGTTTATTCCACGTCCAAACATCTACTAAAGATTATAAATCCCGAAAATTATAACAACGCGAGAACTTACAAGATCAATTACGCAATAACCAATAACCTAATTATTTCCTAACCTTTGTCTCTCTATTCCCCGTGCTATTACATTACGTCTCATCTCATAAATTGGTTCTTGGTGTTGAAAATCATCATCATCGGGCTCAATAGGATCATAAATAACAAGTAATGGAATATGAGCGATGAAATCATTATACTCCATGTAATTCTCCATCATCCGGCGAACTGATGTATCATTTCGTACATGAATAAAAGTCCACTCGTAGTCGCCCTCCAGCCCCAAATACACCATTGTTGTTATGTTTATTCTGCCGAGGAGGGACTGTAGTGCTCGTATTACTCGTCGTTGTAGATCCCGGAGATTACTAGGATATGGCATAGTAACTTCTACGCGTCTGTGCCCCATTCTTCTATCAAATTGTGCTCCATGACGACCAAAAGTAGCTACATAATTAACGTGCAAACAGAAAGGAAACTCCATTTGATTTTGAGAGCGAAATGGGAATTAAGGTGTGAAGAGTTCAAGCAAGATGTAATTAGACAGATTCTGAGAGCACGGGGTAAGGAATGAGTGTTGGGACACTAATACCCACTTTTATAATATTTGAGTAACACTGACATGTCCAATGGCTAGTTCAACGGCTAGTTCAACGACTACTGAAAGGAAGCGTACCAAACACACCATGTGCAGTACAAAGTGAATTCAAAGTTACCATAGGTAATTACTTTTGTCAAGAAAGGTACACGTACCAGGTTACCGTTTGCAGTACAAAGTGAATTCAAAGTTACCTTAGGTAATTACTTTTGTCAGGTAAGGTACACGTACCAGGTTACCGTTTGCAGTACAAAGTGAATTCAAAGTTCCATAGGTAATTACTTTCGTCAGGAAAGGTACACGTACCAGGTCGTTGTACACGTACCAGGTTACCGTTTGCAGTACAAAGTGAATTCAAAGTTACCATAGGTAATTACTTTTGTCAGGAAAGGTACACGTACCAGGTCGTTGTATACGTACCAAGTTACCGTTTGCAGTACAAAGTGAATTCAAATTTACCATAAGTAATTACTTTTGTCAGGAAAGGTACACGTACCAGGTTACCGTTTGCAGTACAAAGTGAATTCAAAGTTACCATAGGTAATTACTTTTGTCAGGAAAGGTACACGTACAAGGTCACTGTACACGTACCAGGTTACCGTTTGCAGTACAAAGTGAATTCAAAGTTACCATAGGTAATTACTTTTGTCAGGAAAGGTACACGTACCAGGTCGCTGTACACGTACCAGGTTCCGTTTGCAGTACAAAGTGAATTCAAATTTACCATAGTAATTACTTTTGTCAGGAAAGGTACACGTACCAGGTTACCGTTTGCAGTACAAAGTGAATTCAAAGTTACCATAGGTAATTACTTTTGTCAGGAAAGGTACACGTACTAGGTCACTGTACACGTACCAGGTTACCGTTTGCAGTACAAAGTGAATTCAAAGTTACCATAGGTAATTACTTTTGTCAGGAAAGGTACACGTACCAGGTCTGTACACGTACCAGGTTACCGTTTTTTTAACTTGTAACCTTGTGGCTAGTTCATGACCAACCTCTATATAAGGGATGCCTCCTCCATTTCATCTTCACACACTCTCTCTCCATATTCTCGAAGCTCTCTATTTCCTTATCTCTCTTCCAAAAATAATTTCGTAAAACTGTGCAAGCTCTCTCTCTAAACATGAGTCAATCTGTAGATTCCGATCATGAGTATATTCCAATATCAAGCCCTGTAAGTATTTAGTTCATTGTTTTGTTAATCATATTCGCACTAATATTCCATATTTCAATATTCATCTAACATTCTCTCGACCCTTATTGCAGGAAAGTGACTCAACCACTGATTCAGATTGGGATGAATTTGATGAAGGCGTTCCAGATCATAATGCACAGATGGATGACTACATGCAAGAGATGTATAATCGAGCTCCGGTGGTGGACACAGGTTACTTATTTCAAACAAACCAGGCCTTTAGGGGTAAAGAAGAAGCGAAAGCTTGGGTAGATAGTGTTGGCCATCCCAACCATATCTACACCATAATTCAAAGTTCTCGGTCGGGCCAAGATTTCCACATAACATGCGAGAGGTATTGGAAACCACGAAGGACGTCACGACCTGGTGTCATCAACCGGCGCAGATCATCTGGTTCCAAGAAATGTGGTTGTCCTTTTAAAATTAAGGGGTATTACACAAACTACGGGTGTTTCTTGCAAGTGGGTAACGAATGGCATAACCATGATCTTGCAGAGTGGGCAGAGGGTCATTTTGTGGGAAAACGCCTGACTGAGGCGGAGGAGATTATGATCGACCAGAGAACCAGAGTCGGTGTGCCCCCTGTGCAATTTATTCCGAGCTCACAACAATCAACCCATAAACGTCAGCAACAAGGAAAGACATATACAACCGGATACAAAAAACAAAACTAGTAAATAGAGATGGTCGATCTATGGTGCAGACTCTTGAGTGAGCTAGACAAAAACAACTACTACTACGATTACACTACAGATCCAGTAAGTCAACTCAGTATGTCTCAAATAACTTCAATCATTTAGGTTTCATATTAATTTGATAGATAACATGATTATATTTCACAATTTAGGGGATCAAACACGACTTGGGTCCATCTTCTTTGCACACCCTACATCTAGATTACTGCTCCATGCGTTCCCGTATGTCATAGGCATTGATGCTACCTATAAAACAAACATAGCAAAAATGCCTTTGGTTCAGTTCATCGGGATGACGAGTATAGGCAAAAACTTCAGCATTGCCTTCGCCTTTCTTGTATCAGAATCAACAGACATGTATGTGTGGGCACTTCAACAATTAAGGGACCTCCTCGGGCGGACTACAACCTCTACATTTATCACCGACAGATGTCTGGCCCTGATGAATGCCTTAGAAGAGGTATTTCCTGAATCTCATCATCTACTATGTCGGTGGCACATAAGTAGGAACGTTCAGGGGAAAGCCGAGACTTATATGGGTGATAGAGGAAGGGCGGCGGCTGCAGTCCGAATGTGGACTTCGGTTGTCTACTCGAGCACAGAGCAGGACTACAACGAGAGGTACGCACATTTCAAGAATACATACCAAAGCTACCCACGTTTCATTACGTATGTTGCATCAGTCTGGGAGAAATACAAGGAAAAATTTGTGGAGGCTTGGGTCAAGAATGTGTTGCACTTCGGCAACACATCGACAAATAGGTAAAATTGTTAATCTTGTAATGTTTAAGATAATACAGTGATTGTTATAGATCTATAAAACTTACTTAAACATGTGATAGGGTGGAGAGCGCACATTCTTCTCTAAAGGCGAGATTAAGGAGTGCTAGACACACTTTGGATGTAATCTTTCCAAAGATTAACGATCATGTGAATACAAGCATCCGGGAGTTAAAAAAGGATTTTGAGGCAGCCAGGACAAAACACAGAAGAGAGCACATGAGGGTTCCAATCGCTGACCTGATCGGGAAGGTTAGTACCCTTTGCTTAGATGAGCTAGTCAAGGAGCTTGGAAGGGCGAATTATGTGCAAATGGACAGCTCAATCTGTGGATGTGACAAGGTAACCTCTCATGGATTACCTTGCGCTTGTAAATTAAACTACATGCTGGATAGTGGTATACTATGCTCGAAGAGGGATATACATCGTTTCTGGTATACCCTAAGCTGGGAGAAACATGAATCGACAATTGATATGGTATCCTACATGGAGGAAGAACAGAATAGATGGCGAGACATAGCTTCTGAGGTAGCACAGTCAGATGATCCTACTCTGATGGCGAAATGTTACAGTCAAATCCAAAACTTCCTTCACCCAGATATGGTGTGCCAATTAGGAGAGCCATTGGAACAGGTTGGGATTGGCAGACCTACCGGGCCCTCAAGACCAAACCGACGGGAACCTTCGTCTTGGGAGCGTAACCGACCAAGGGCAGGCCAGTCAGAAGGAGCGCCATCAAATAGAAGATCACGTAATAGAGGATCATCAAATCCGAGTCGATTCCAGCCCCTTGACAACTTCCATACTACCAGGATTTCAACCCCAACCTATATCAATATATGACTGGGTATATTGATGTTCGTGGAGATGGGAATTGTGGTTTCAGGGTCATTGCTGACTACCTATATTCAAACGAAGAGAGGTGGAAAGATGTCCGTGTAGCATTGTACAATCACATGAAGAATCAAGCACCGGCGAATGGACTATACAAGGCCATTTTTAACGAAGGACCGTACAACGGCATGTTAAGAGCGCTTCATTGGAATTCAGGAGAGCCAGCACCTCCACAGAAATGGATGCACACGGAAATGGGGTTGGCGATCGCGACAAGGTACACTTCGATAGTAGTTTTCTACTCTACTTTCTATGGGGGTGCGGCAAGTGCCACATACCTTCCGCTCGATAATTATACCGATCGTGATAGGCCAAGAGGAGAGATCCACATAGGAATTTGCCCCCAGGGTCATTTCATAAGGTTCGGCATGGTTCATGACTCCCCACTCCCCCCTGTCTATCCGCAGTGGTTCGCTTATAGAGATCCAAACACTGTCGGACCTTGGATTCATCAATTACAATCTAGGTTAGATAGTTGGATCAACGTTGTACCTTAGTTTTTCTTTAACTTAGTTGTTGTAACTTAGTCTTTCTTTAACTTAGTGGTTGTACTTAGTTGTTGTAACTTAGTTTTTCTATAAATTAGTTGTTGTAACTTAGTTTCTCTTTAACTTAGTTGTTGTTTTACTCATATTGACTTAAATTTGGTTATTCAAACATCTATTATTTGAAAAAAAAGTGTCTCCCCGTAACATTCAAACTTATTCAACTAAGTTTGGTGAAAAAAAAAATTTGTACTGCGAATAGTAAAGTATTTGCTATTCGCAGTACAAATTAATTTTAAGTCAAATTAATAATATAAACACATAAAAATGTAATATACACACATAAAAAT
The DNA here is from genome assembly GCA_023374045.1 of Limonium bicolor. NCBI lineage: Eukaryota > Viridiplantae > Streptophyta > Magnoliopsida > Caryophyllales > Plumbaginaceae > Limonium > Limonium bicolor. Next base: position 90,912,501 of record CM041778.1, read on the forward strand.
GTAATCCAACACTTTTTTTTTACAAAAAAAAGGTTCCTGTATTGATTCCAACAAAAAAGTAACTAGTAAAATTCGCTACTAATCAACTACAAACTACTTCGGTAAATTTACTTACAGATATCATTTTTGAAAAAAAAAACACAGCGACACATCATTACATGTGTACAACGTCAATATGAATTAAAAAATTTTTGTACTGTGGTGATTAGTAATTTTGTACTGCGAATAGCAACCCCCTTTTTCAAAATCCTATTAATTTGTGTGTTGTTTTGTAATTAAAAACATTAATATATATTATGTAAGTTTTATCGTAATTTTGTATAACTTAACATATTAGAAATGTACACATATATATTCTATTTATTTTGCAAATTTTAACCAACACATTAACTAATTTAAATTGTTAAGACTTTTAGTTTTTAAAGTTTATGTGGGTTTTTGTAAATTAATAGCATTATATAGTAAAATGTATAAAAATTGTATTAAATTAAAAATATATATTACTCATTTAAATTATTATCAATACTAATTTATATTAATTTTGAAATTTTAACCAACAGATGTACTAATTTAAATAATTATTATTTGTACTTTATTTTATAACTTATTAATATGTGTGATTTTTTAGACTTAAAAATATTATTATTTCCAAAAATATATTATGTTAGGTATATCTTACATGATAAAATAAATTCTTGTAGTAGTATGTAGTTTAATTATTTTTCATGAATTAGACCATTTTTGTTTACTTATCGTTCTTTTGAAAAATTTCGATAGCTAAAAGGTAAGCAGTAAAATATATTAAATGTACCGTATTGAAAAAACTATAAAAATTAAAATACTTATAAAAGATGATAATATATCGACTATGACAATAACAATATAGGTTACTATTTCGAATTATGTAGTTATCACTCGTTTAAGTTATAAGACAATAATAAATTTGCTACTAGTTAAGAATATTAGCTATCATTTCTTACATTCTAGCATACTATATTAACTTAAATTTTATTAGCATTATAAATCGGTAGCAATTTCGAGATTAAAGATAGCAACACTTTTGCTAATTGTTAAAAACATTTGCTACCATCATTCAAATAGTATCATAATAGCTATTGTAATCATGTGTTAGTAGCAATTCATAATTTCGCTTATCGATTTGGTCGTAACAAATTTTTACGATAGTAGCAAGTCAACTAATAGTTATAATATTTTTTGTTATTGTTGCTCAAATAGTAACACAATAGTTAGCATGATTGAATTAGCATCAACTAGCAGCAACAATTCCTTAATTTAACTATTGATATTGGTAGTAAAATTATTTTTACAGTAAGAATCAAGATGGAATTAAGATTAAATACCTACTATTAATGGTAACAATCTTGTAAGGTGGTAGACATTTGACTACTGGTTACATAATTTAACTACAGTATTGCTTCTGCAGCACAATAGCAACCATGTTAATAACATTACAAATCAGTAGTTGTTTTTTAATTTAGATACCAATCTGCGTGTAGTAGTTATTCATCGATAGTCAAAACTGCTTTTTCTTTGTAGTGAATTTGATCCACCATAAATAGTCATGATCATAGGCGAACGCAAGGGGGGGTTCTGAGGGGGGGCATCGGCCCTCCCGAAACTTTTAAAAATTTGTTAAATGTTTTTATAAATTTTTAACATAAAATAACATAATGTTTTAAAGAACAATAGTGTCAAAAAAAATTGTACCCCTAAACAAAAGTTCTTGGTCCGCTACTGGTCATGACGATGGTTAATACATTCATACTTTGTTTTGAAACCTTATGAATCTCATTGACAATTACGTTTAAGGTTAAAACAAAATTGAAGTGTTCTTAGCAGCTTAACACATTTCTTAATGGTTGTATATGGTCGTGTGACCATATTAAGTGTTATGTAATGCCTTCTTTTTGTGTAGTATTGGGCATATACGTAATGGATTAGAATAACAAGGTATTTTGGGATTTGTAGTTAAGATTAGGGGTGATCATTTAGATAATTCGGTTAACCGAAATCCAAATTGTAAAAAATAAATTGGATTTCGGTTATTTCGGTTAAAAAACGAATTATCCAAATTAAGACCAAAACCAAATTAACCATTATCCAAATTATCCGAAATCCAAAATTTTATAAAATTGAAATCCGAAATCCAAACTGAAATCCAAATTTTAGCTAGTTTGGATTTCAACTTACCAAAATTTAGGGTTTATGTTTGACTATTTATCACTAAAGACTAGAATTTGAAAATAGGATATTCTTTTGTAAAGAAAATTTGGATAATTCGGTTAACCAAATTAGACAAAATCAAAACCAAATCCAAACCAAATTATAATTAGGATTATTCGGTTAACCGAAATTTTCAATTCGGTTAGAAAATTCGGTTAAAAATCCAAAAAATAAAATCGGTTAATTCAGTTTTTAGATAAATCCAAAATATCCAAACTGAATGCTCACCCCTAGTTAAGATTTGTGAGATATATGGGGATCCATATTAACTGGTGAACTGAAGAGAAAAAAATGATGGTTGGTAGGTTCGGAACTGCCAAAAAATTACAAAAATAAACAATTTTCCGTAGTTCTTATCTTAAAACTACTATAATGATTAGATATTTGTTATTATTGGTTTGCTTATTTTGACGGTTTTTTCTTCAAATTTTGACATTTTTAAAACCGTCGAAAGTATTGCTAACATCTTTTTTGCAACCCTATTTTTGGCAGTTCAAGCCCACTGGAAATAGCATAAAAACCGTCAAAAATATAATTTTTTGTACTTGCAGCGCCCAGATTGTTGCAGCTTTAGGCTAAACATTTTTGAAGGTTAATACACATCTATCCCATTAATATTGTTGAATCCATATTGTTTCGCTTGATGCATTGAATAATTTTCATTATTATGTTTCTGTTGAGGAATAAGAAATAGTTTTTGCTACTTTTGCGCTCCATGAAATCTAATGAGAGCAAGGAAGATAGAGTATTTGGGAGTGGAATAGCGATCCAGGGCAAACCAATCCAACCAGCACTCGACTCGAGTGCACTATTAGAGGGCCAAGGGGAGCAACAACGAAGTGCACTCCCAAATTTCTCATGTGTACTAAGGTATATTAAAATCCTTATAACAACTTTATGGTGAATTTGTCTTGGATTTTCGCGTGAATTGACATGTTTAGTTTACCACAATGGTTGTTTAGTTTAGTTACGGGTATATATCATAAACCCTGAACTATAATGTGGTGTTACGTAGGATTCTTAAATAGGAATGTTTCGTTTGAATGAAGGTTGTATGTAGTAGATGTATGGGTGGAAAATAATTTAGATGAACTCATCCCTCGTTTATGTTCCTTTTTGTCTTTAAAATTTTACTTTACCTTTAGGACATTCGTGGAAGGGTGATGAGGGACTAAGAACCATGTATCTCTGTGTTCTATGGCCAGGCACTAATGTTACATAGTCATTTACCACTTTGGGTATTTGATAGCTTTCTTGAACCTTAGCTCTAAACATTAGTTAACTGACATGTATTGTGTTACACTCCACCCCCTTGGAAGTCCAACGCCCTCACGGGCCCACTGGCACACTTTGATACCATATGTAACATCCCCAAATAGTCCGCTCTGGCACGCAGGTCAAACGGTTTTGTTCCCGGGGTTTTCTAACCCCACAACACGTCACACAAGAAGAGGTATCCCCACTCATATAAGGAATGGTTCATTCTCATCTCCAATCGATGTGGGGGATAACCCTCGTTGGGTGTTACAATAAGGGGCTTGTATACATGACTTTTTGACATGGTTTTGGCGATTGTTTGTGAAAGGGGTAGTATTTATGGGTGAAATAAGAAAAGAAAATGAAGTGAATTAAAGTGAGTGATTGTGAATGTTACATGTTATTCTACATATATAGTTTGTCTTAATAAGAGTTTGGTATATGTACCCTTTATTTTGAAACATATTCAAGGAAGCAACACTTTTCAGTGTGAAAGATCTTGTATGACCATCTCTGAATCTAAAGATTATGATAGCAAGAGCATATAACAAAACCTTGAGGATGTAAATAAACAATTGGATAGGAGCAGAGGTAAAGAGATCATGTGGGTTTATATATAGTATAAATGACCTCATATATCACAAAATTGATGATGATTTAGTGGTAAGGACGGGAAATATTGGGTAAGTTATCTTAAGTTAATTTTTTTATAAACTATATTTTTTACAGTTTTATAAAATTATTTATTTTAGACGTTAAATATTGTAGTTGAAATCGTGTCAAAACACAAGTGACATAGATAATATTAAACACAAACATATATTAATACCTAACCCCCACCCCCTAATTACGTCTGTTATGACTTATATTAATCCCTTTTTTAATTGCTACTCCACAGTACTATGTGTTTTTTAATGCTAAACTCCATATGATAATTACAAGTGCTACCATTTTGTAATAATATTTTTCTGGTTTGATTTGTAATATACGTGGACGGCTCCACCACACGGCACACGAGAATAATTGCATGCTGGACCTTGACGGTTAGAAGTCAAGGTGGGAGGGCGGACACGAAAGTCTCCCTAGCGACCTGGGCTGGAGGAGCAGCAGACGACGAGGAGAGTAATATTGACCGTCGATTTCGGCAGCTTTCTGATTGTATTTTTAAATACCGATATAAGGAAAGGAAAAGAAAGTCACACGGTTGACATGAATTATGAACCCTCCGAAAAATCTCAACGGCTAGGAGGAAGAATCACTGCCGGTCTCAGAACGCCAACTACACAAAGTGCACACCAATTCAAAGGTATGCTTAGAGCAGGGGGTCGTTTTTACTGAATAGTTGTCAGGTCAAATTAAGACGGGGTACATACACCTTTCAAATTGGAATTTGATTATCTCCAACAGTTAGCATTCCAAATATAATCGACCATAAATTGATAATTCATATTTAGTGAATAAATCACTAGCCACGTTCCATTGTATATGATCATACTTCTGTTATCCCTTATTTTTTTAATAATTTGGGCAATTTTATAATAAATGGTCTGGTATATCAGGTGGTGGAGTCAGTGTGGGCCTCGTTAAACCTCGTCTAAGCAAAATCCAAAGGAAAAAAGCTTAGGGAGGGAAAAGAGTGCTCACCCCCATCCTATAATACAACCCACATCTTACCATTCGGCTTACACAAAACTACCGTCCATGATCTTACAAACGCTACTGAGGATGTCATACTTCTGTTATTATTTACGAGCATCAGAGTCAATTTGTGTTCCATTAACCTGTTCGTCCTAATTATGCTGAGAACCCGAGTGGTTGATCGCCGGCCGTAGATACTGCTCTCGTTCTCTCCTGTTTGTATTCATCAACGGTCAACATAGACCCTATTAACATTATTTTTAGAACATGTGGTCAATCTGTTTACGGCCTGGTTTATTATCATTAAGTAGACTGTAAATGAACAGTCGGTTAGATGAAGACCCTGTTCTTTTGCACCGAGTTTATTTGATCAGCTAGTTTATTGTCTCTGTATGTCACATACATCAATTGTCATATCAACTATTCTTCCCCTCTATTTTTTCTAACTTTCAGCTGACAACTGACATCAGCTAGATATCAGCTATGCAAAAGAATGCGGCGAACTCCGTAAACCGACTGCACAGTGAATTTATTGTCGCCATGTCAGCGCAATTTCGCACCGGGGGAGGTGGATAAGCCTATTTTAGCTGGATTAGTTAGCTAACTAGGGAAATCAAATTCTGGTGGCGAACTAGCTAGATGTCCAATAAACGCCCCTAGATCTATGCAAAATTCGAATCAAGGTTTGTTTTTTCTTTCGGGAAATTACAATTAAAACTTGTCAGTTTTTGGTCAACTAGATTTGAAAATTTCTAAAGCTCATTCGTATATTTATGTTTACATTTATTAAAGTTAAAATTATTTGAAATATCACTAAAGTCTTACTAATCCATAAATTATCATTTTTTAAATGTGTTACCATAAAAAGTTTTTGAAATTCACCGGATATCAAAAACGGCTGGTAGGCGTTAATCCTTTGTTAACTCAGACATGTAAAAAGACATTTTTGCTTTGAGTATCTTAACTTTTACGTGCTGATTTGGTATAGTTTACGGTATACAGGATATTAGAGTGTAATGTTAAGTTTACGAGATACCATATAAAAAAATTCAATTCAGGGGATACAACAATTCACAATAAAATGCTCTAGTGACTATATCTTAATAGCAATTTTTTGTTTTTCTCTTTCAACGACAAGTTTTGGCATTCCTACTTTGTGCATTCCCTGATTAGCCTCTAGTGTATTTCCTAATTGTCTTTCCTGATTCCTTTTTTTATCTCCTCTTGTATGATGGTCAAGTTTAATTTTACCATCAATCCTTGTTGTTGTGGAGTGTCATAATGAGCATAATCAACTTTGGATAGTTGGTTGTGATCGTATGAGTATGAGGTTGATGATCCACCTTGTATTCTAGAGCGGCGGTCATATCTATACTAGATGCCCTCCATTGGAGAAAGGCACACACTCAAATTGTAATAGGCTTTCCCAACACAAGTTTGACTGTGTGAGGTGGTCATGAATGCCAAAACTAGCCATTAGGAAAGGTGAATTTCGAAAATCTTTTTGGTATTCGATAATAGTTAAAGAAGGATTTAACGTTCATCATTCGTTAGTGGCTGGTGAGTTTCAAACACTTTTTATATTAGCAAAAAAAATTACTTAAAACGTACTCTAATTTATTAATTAACAAAGTTGTAGTGTTATCCCGTAAAATTTTTCCTTATTAAAAAACGCGAATTCTTACCTGCATGTCAATGTAGCCAGGATGGCTACATACAAGTGAGACACATATGGGAGGGAGAGCACGCGCGTAAGGATTTGCTTTTCTAGTTTTTTTTTTTTTTTCATTTTTTCGTTTCACGCCTGATTTGTTTCTTTCTTTTTAGATTTTTATTTTTTTTACCACAAAATCTTTAAACTATTATAACTTTTGATATATAGGTCCAAAATGAAAAAAAATTATATCATTGTTCATATAAATTCAAGCTCTTCAAAACAAGACCAGTCATGGATATGTTTTTAACAATTTTGAAAAAAAAAATTATTTTTACATGTATAAGTCGTTCTATACTTTAATGTGAGGATGTATGTACATATTTTAATGTGAGAATGTACATGTTTTAATGTGACGATGTACATGTTCAAATGTGAGAATGTACATGTTCTTTAATTAACATTTGTACATGTTTGTATGTCCACCCTAAACCCGTCACTACAAACCCTAAAAATGTCTTCGACGTTTTTTAGCTATCCTAGGGTGGTTTTTGGGGTGTTTTGGGGTAGGGTAATCTATTTGGAATTTATTTCGTACTTTATATTATAGCAACTAACTCGACAGGTTTTTAGGGTTTGTGGTAGCGGGTTTAGGGTCGTTAGACCCTAAACCCGCCACTGCAAACCCTAAAAATGCCTTCGACGTTTTTAGCTATCCTAGGGTGGTTTTGGGTGTTTTGGGGGTAGGGTAATCTATTTGGAAATTGTTCTATACTTTATATTGTAGCAACTAACTCGACAGGTTTTTAGGGTTTGTGGTCGTGGGTTTAGGGTCGTTAGACCCTAAACCCGCCACTACAAACCCTAAAAATGCCTTCGACGTTTTTTAGCTTTCCTAGGGTGGGTTTTAGGGTGCGTGGGGTTAGGGTAATCTATTTGGAAGCCGTTTTATACTTTAATGTGAGGACGTATGTACATATTTTAATGTGAGAATGTACATGTTTTAATGTGACGATGTACATGTTCAAATGTGAGAATGTACATTTTCAATTATGAGAATGTATATGTTTTAATGAACACCTGTACATGTTTGTATGACCGTCTGTACATGTTTGTATGACTGTATGTACAAGTGTTCTTTCTTATATGTACAGGTTTTAATCTAAGAATATACATATTTAGTGATTCGTACATGTTTATGTGACCTTCTGTATGTTTTTAATGTACATGTTTTTACGTGATGATGTACATATTTTAGTGAACATTTGTACAGGTTTGTATGACCATCTGTACAAAGTTTTCTTTTATGTTCAGTGCACTATACATGTAAAAATAATTTTTTTTAATGTTGTCAAAATATATCCATGACTGGTCTTGTTTTGAAGAGCTTGAATTTAGGTGAACAATGATATAATTTTTTTTCATTTTGGATTTATATATTAAAAGTTACAACAATTTAAAGTTTTTGTGGTTAAAAAAAAAACAAATAAACAAGCGTTTGCGCGCGTATGGACAATGGGGATGTAGCTAGATAGCTACACCTAAGTGTAGCTAAGAACGACTGTTAAAAAAAATCGTCTGACTATTGTGTTATCATTATTTCAAACGTTATTCTTTGAATGCGACCAGAAATTATATCTAATTAAACGATGACTTCTAAAGAATCTTTTTTATCGATATGCTCCTCGTTCTTCCATGGCAGGAACAAATGTCTTCGTTCTATGAAAGTGGATCATTTTGATTTATATTTATTATCTATTTTTTTCGTAAGCCGTGATTCTGATATGTTACAGATTTAAGATAAACATACATGGGCAGTGTTAAGTCAATATCTTTTAATTTTGATGATAGCAAACATGTGTTGTTTATCTAACGTGTTTGTTGAGTTTATAATTCAGATAAACAGATAGAGGAGTGGCTTAGCACGCAAGGTTGCAAGCGCACTTCATTCATGACAGATGCCCACCAGTCGGGCACTTGTCTATGATAGCTTCGACAGACCTTCTAGTACACACAAGAAGTCAAGCACTACATAACCATGTCTCTCATGCATCAGACGCAGTAGTAGGACATAATACATCAAGTGTGCCGACAAACTCATGCAAACTCATGCATCCACACAAGCAACTAGTTCACGTCAAAGTCTTGCTCATTAATGAACAAGATAACAAGACAAGGACAAGACTATTAAGAGGCACTCATTATGCAACATTAAATGAAGCCTTGAAGAGCATTAATGAGGCAAACAAGATCAGGCAAGTGGAGAGTGCCAGTGGTGACCGACCACCTGAGTACTCACCTCCAACGTGTCCAACCACAGGGCGACACGTGTCCTGACGGTTCCAGAGCAAGTTGAAGATCAGCCTATATTCGAGCTTGGCTATTCTACTGAGGATAAAGAAGCAAACGACTCCTAGAGTCTAGGAGATCATAGGTCGTTTGTTACAAGTCTAAACACGCATGTATAAATACGATGTATAACGTCTTATGTAAATAACTTGGTCACATATGAAGAAAAGAGATAACTAGAGTAAAGTGTGAGCCAGACTGGCTGTGTGTAAACACTGGGAAGTTGGTGAGTTGGATAGGACTGGGTTGGTGACTTAATACTTGGTGTATTTGGTAGACTGACCAGTCGGGGAACGGAATGGGAACTGTATGCCGGCTGTCGGGAGAGGGTAGAGGACTTAGGGATAAATTCCTAAACTGTCCCAGAGTCTGTAGGTATGGCGGAGGGAGATTGAGTGAATTTCTGTGTGTAAATTCTCAATCGAAAAGGAGTTTCCAGTTTCAGTTTATCAAGTACTTCCCTGAATTATCAAGTAGTTCACCTAGGATAACGACACGTCCATGACCGATTGAGGACGTAACAGGAGCACCAACCAGTTTTAGGCAGCTTGTTTTGGTTGTGGTTGTAGAACCAAAACCAAATGCATAGTACATTCTAAAATGCACTATTGACTATCCAATGATTCCATAGCTTCCAAAGCTCGTCATTCCCACAGACACATCCAACAAAAGGCTTAAACACCAAAGACAATCCACTTATAACCCAACCTCTAGAAACAGAAGAACTAATCCAACTTAGAGAGGCCTCAAAATAAGGACACAACAAACAACAAACAAACAAACACGTACAAGACAAAAGGCATGCTCCTCCCTTGTAATATATCCAAAAGCCTAGAAAGAAATGAAACAACATGTTTCAAAAACGGAACAATGGTTGCAAAGGGTCTTTGCTAACCCTGCAACCATAAACCTTCAACGTCATTTTCCCCGCGACTCCTAGCCAAGCTAGGAGTCGCCTCTCCAGAAGTCATACAGTTACCCACCGAGGGCTGTTCGCGCATATGAACAAGATCGGTGCTGCCGGTGCTACACCTATTATTGTCTGCTCTGACAGTGCTCCATTTCTCATCTCGATCGATTAGGAAAACTATAGACGAAGTACCCCAGCAACTACCTTCCTTTTCGTTTGTCCTCACACCCCACGAGTCACTACCACTGTAAGTGATTCATTGACTAATTATTTGTGAAATACCCCAAATATAAATAATATTATTAAATCATTATTTATTGGAATATAATCCAAATATAAATCATTTCATGTACGCATGCAAACCCATGCATGAAAACGTTACGCAAAAATAGTCGTTTCACATAAACGTAAAACGCTAAAACTCCTTAGAAGCATATGGTCAAACATGACCTTGTATGACCCTCTAATATTCAAACCAAATGGTCATACAATTATTATATGAATATATAAATATATTCCCTAAGATATATTCAGTCAAAAACGCAAAACGCTCGGGAGTGCTCACGCACGCCCCTTAAAGCACGAAAAGTCCGGAGGAGTGCCGAGGTGGCACGAACTCCTATAAAATTGATTCCTTGAGTTCCTAACATCATTATTAACCATTATAAAGAGTACCCACGAAGTGGTTTCTCAAAATTCAGCAAAAACCACAGGAGGATTTCTTAGCGCTCCTTTTTGGCCCGGGAGTGTCCCGATGGCCCGTAAATTATGTCACGGGTTGATATAACCACATATAACTCAATGTAATATCTTAGTATATGTTTATTTACTATAATAAGTGTTTACAAACACTTGGAACTCATAAAAACAATTGGTTTCCCAAAATTTCCTTAGAGCACAAAAACACACCTTCGGGTGTCACGAAAATGCGTTTTACGCAATTACCTTGTAGTTTTTGACATGCCACGAATTGGTAATATTAAATAGGGTTAAAATGACCATCTAAATAAGTTGGTGTGACTAGTCAAAAAGGCTCTCTATAGGGGCCGATTTTGACAGCAAAAACTAGTATAAAATTTGCCTTTAAAGTTTAAAAAAGGCTTAAAACATAATGACTCATCATCCCATGTGCTATAATACTTAATGGCAAAGAAATGTGTGACTCATTTGACCAGAGAGCTGTCGAAATTATGCTAGAGAACATGGCCAAGTTGGCTAGACAAAAACAAATGCTAAAAGCAAAAAGTAGATTCCTTTTTCTTTTTGCCTTTTGATTTCTTAAGCAAGTAACCTTCCTTGCTTGTTTCTTAGCTCATGAATGAGGATCAAATGAGCTCCATTCAGACCCTAAACCGTGCATATACAAGAGAGGAAGAAGACAAGTTATAACATTGAAAAATCAAGGAATAAAACTCACCTTTTCTTACCTTGTCTTCTAGCTCATAATCATTCTCTTCCAACTCATGCCTTGTCACACCTCACATGTCCGATTTTCATGCTGGAAAGGAGGCATTTATTGAGCCAATAGACCATGTAATAAACTAAGGAAAAGTAAAGTCATTTGACATTAAAAATTGACAAAACAAAATCAAATTCCAATTGCCCTCTTTCATTTACGTGAGCTAGGTCACATTTCCCTCCTTGCACATTTCCTTCACGGTTTGGTAAGGCTCCCTCCTCTCTCTTCTTGCTTCATCTTCTTCCTTTGAAGCTCTTAAGTCCATTAATGGAGTTTTAACTTCTATCTTCATCTTTAAGGTAATTTCCTAGCATTTCTTGTCAAACCTTGAAGCAAAACTCTTCCTAGCATATCAACAAGGGTTCGGCATCAATTAGTTATCCAAGGAGGTTGTCCTAACCAACATTAAACCAAGGAGCATCTCAAGGTTATCTTAAGGTAGTATTCAAGCTTGAAAATCCTTAACACATTTTATTGTGTAACCGATTTCAATCTCTTCTAAGGCTCTTTTCTTCTTCATTTTCATGAAGGAAAACTTGTTCATCATCCACCATTAGTGAGCCGAAATTATAAGGAGAAAAGCTTAAGGTAAATTCTTTTAAAACTACTTACAAATCTACTTAAGATCTTTATTCAAGATCTAACTCCTAAACTCCTTCACCACTTGTATATAACCGAAGTGGAGCATCAAAATTCCCTTGGAGAAAGCTTGGAGATTCAAGAGGAGTTCAAGCACTTTAACCACCTTTGTTAAGAAGTAAGTTTACTAGTAAATCTTTATGTTATAAGCTTTGTTAAGCTTCTAAAAATTGTACAAAAATTATGTACATCTCTTAGGCTAAATAATACCGAAACTATATGGTTTTATATGCCAAAAATATAATCTATAACATATATAGAAAATATTTACCTTAAGACACATTTTTGTGTCACAAAATTTATTTAGGTTACAAATAAAATTAGGCCGAAATGTCTAGGGCAAAAATGTTTTATTTTGAGCTAAGAATCAATATAAGACATTACAATAATTTATACATGAGTTATATGACTCCTATGAATTTATGTATAATTACTATGACATATAAATCCACTTTTATATATTATATGGTCACTAAATATTTATGGCCGAATGCTCTATTTGATAAATGGGTTTTAATGACCTACTTAGGTATATAAACTTATACCATAAAGTTTGGTGAGTTAAAAATATTCTATTAGAGCTTAAATGACTAGTTAAATAAGTTATGTGGCTTAAATGTAATTTTTACAAAGTTTGGTGCACTTATTGTGAAAACCGAGAGCTAAAGGGGTTTTTGGTGTAATTATGATATAATATAAGGTTAAGAATTAAGTTTGAGAATTTTAGATAATTTAAACAAGCTTTAAAATAACTTTTATAAAGTTTTGGGCTATTATGTAATTTATAAAAGTTGTTATGAAAGTTAGAATTTATTAGTGGGCGAATTCATAATTAAAAGATTTATTAGGCTCACTTTCGAAATTTTGAGGAATTAAATATTTAGACTTTAGTTTATAAGTTATTAAGAAACTATTATAAAGTTTTGGGATGAAAGTGTAATTAAGGAAGAATAAATGACAAAGCCGAATTACTTTGGGGTTAGTTTGGTAATTTAAGAATTTATATATATAAATTCAGCTTTTATGGAGAATTAAAATTAAAACTATAGTTTATAAGGCATTAAGCAAAGTTTATAAAGTTTTGTGGTTAAATGGTAATTATAGGAAATGAAATTATTGCCGAGAATTTAAGGGGCTAAGTTGTTATTTTTGGAAGTTATAATATTTAAAAGCTATATACTAAAATATTAGTGTGACTATGTAATTTAGCTAAATAAGAAGTTAAAACTCTATAATATAATGAGATTAGAATTTAAAGGTAAAGTTTATGAATTAATATGGTTGATTTACAAATAACCGAAATATAAGGGTAATAATTTAGATTTAAATAAATATAGGTCCTACATGGATATTTGGAGGAATTAGAAGAAAGAATTTTAATTAAAGGAATTATGGAATTAGAACTATGGCTATTATATAGTTATAAGGAAGTTAAAGGAAAACAATAAATATTAATCATGACAAAAAGGAGAATAATGAGATTATAAGAATATCATGTCATTGTAAGACATTTAAATTTAGTTAAGAAAATTATAAGTTGTTATGTCACTTAGACAATTAAAATAAACAACAAATATAGTACATGAATATATGAATACATATATGTGCATTAAAGGATTTATAAATAAATCGAAAAGGAATAACAAATAAGTTATACATTAAATCATGAGGTAATTGAAAGAAATAACCTCACATGAAATAACAAATACGAGATTTGTTGAAAGATCCAATAAAATTATTATATAAGGGTAACATAAATTAACCCTCTCAGTTAATCCTATTCTAGGACTTTGTTTGACCAGACGTTGACCGGGAATTTAAACAAGTACAGTCTACGGTGAACGGTATGGGATTCTTGCAACCTGTTTTCTACCGGATTACACCGGCTTGTGTGCTATCTGTTGTTTGAAATAACGACCAAGATAATTAATGTAAAATGTTGTTTACTCTTGTGCGCTGTTGTATTATTTTATGTGCGTGAATGTTGCTGACTACAACGTGTATGTCCCACGCATACAAATACTACTATACCAGTGGATTAAATACCTGCGCTTCAGTATACCGAGGACTTGTACTCGAGTCTCTCACTAACTTCACTTTATAACAACGTCATTATCCTAAACGTGATAATTGACAATACACATTGTGTTCTTGTTTAAACGTCTTTATATGACAAACAATTCTATACTTCGAGAACGAGGAGCCCAGTTGGATCTGGCCATGCATGCTACAGGAGTTGTACCTGTCTCAGGTCGTCTCCTACTACGTCGCGACGGAACATTCAGTTGGGAGGAAGACTCTATTCCTCCCGGGATTCAAATGCCCATCAGTTCAGTTTGAGGAAGATTTCATTCCTCTAGTGGGATTCATTTTCCCACGCCTCTCAGTTCAGGGTTTAACTACGTTATCTCCTGGGGTTTTATACCCAACCTTTCTCTATAACGAGGTCACTATACCTCCACTATATTGATATACTTTTATACATCTGTCAGTCCCACTGTGTGGACCCGACAGCTATCAGACATTTCAGTTCAGCTAACTTGACCTTCTGTGTCTTGTTCTATGTGACATTATTGTCCTTGTTTGGATACTTGTTATCATCAGATTATGCTTGTTTACTGCTTTATAAAAATGAACTGCATGTGTTCGAAAAGTAGTTGGTGTGGCCCGGTAGACAATGGGCTGCACGTTTTCCATACCAGCATTGTTTGCTGAGCCCCTTTGGGGGCACCCCCATTTTTCAGGTACCTGAAGTTTAAGAAGATCACCACACTGAGTGTAGGTGGGGTAGACCAAGCTTTGGGAGTCTACTATTAGTTAATTATTTTATTTCAGTATTTTACTTTGAGTTTGATTCCTAGTATCTCGGGTTGTATCTGTATTCCAGACCGTGACATTTGAGGATTGTATTTGGACTTAGCCTTGTTGGTCACAAGGGTGGCCAACGGCATTGTAATACCGCCCGGTTGTTGTATTTATTTCCGCTGTAGTTGTATTTTATTTGGGAGTGATCGCCGTTCAGTTTATTGGATTTCGGGTTGGGGTATTACAAAAATGGTATCAGAGCGTAGTTACGCTCTGGATACAAGGATACACCGAGATTAGGATTTCTAAAGTTTAGGTTAAGGGTTGAGAGATGGTATTGAAAGGAGTTTAAGATAGTTTATACTTAGACTACTATCCAAGATCAGAATTGTGACCACAGTACCTAATATACCTCAACATCCTGCAGATGTCAGGAAGAGGAGGACGACGTGGACAGGCCGATGAGGAGCCATCCATCAGGCTGGCAGACATTGCTACTCTGATTGCTCAGGCATTTGCACAGGCAGGGGTTGCACAGCAGCAGCAGCTACCTCCACCACCACCCCAGAGAGAGAGATTGGGTGAAGAGTTTGGCTGATCTCAGGCCAACTCCCTTCAAAGGGCAGATTGACCCTACACACTTAGAAACTTACATCATGGAGATAGAGACAGCGTTCGAGACGCTTGCAGTCCCACCTAGGGAGAAGGTAAGGCCTGCCTTTTATCTGAAGGATGCAGCGAGAGATTGGTGGAATATGGTGAAGGCCGACCACCTGGACGACCCAGCTTTTACTTGGGGACACTACACTGCACTACTCAGGGGCAAATACTACCCGGCCCACACCAGGATGGTGAAGACTAGGGAGTTTGATGCATTGGAGCAGACGGGGAAGATGACCGTTGATGAGTATTATGCTAAGTTTACTTCACTACTCCGACTACTACCTGGGATAGGTTACTCGGACCAAATTTTGGTTGACCGGTTTTACGGGGGACTGAGCCCTCGACTTCAGTTTGGGATGGGACCAGTCATCCCCACCAGCTTGCAGGTAAAACAGGAGTAATGTGATCAGTTGAAATTTTATTACCTACTTCATCATGGAGATTTGGAGATTAATACCTTGAGATTCCAGGAATGCTATCATGCTGCCTCCGTGGTGGAGATCACTTGCAAGAGAAGGGATGCTTTGAGCTCCCAAAAGAGGAAGGACGGACCTGGTGGCGAAGATGCCAAGCAGGGGAACTCCAACAAAAGAACAAACCCTATCAGAAAGGCCAGGGTCCTATCAAGGGAAGGGGAACCAAACTACTGGGAACCCCCAGTCAGGAACCCAAGCGAGCAAACTTCACAGAAAAACCTACCCATCTAAGGGTAGGCACTCTAATAGACAGTTAGATTTGAAACTTTTGTGAGTACTTCAGTATCGTTGGATGTATAATTAATTTGGAATTGTATTAGGATCTGGACATGGCTCAAACACGGGCCAGAAGTATGTCCGCCGTTTCAACTGTAAACAGTGCGGAAAGGATCACCCCGGCGTCGACTGCCAAGGGGAGAAAGTCATGTGCCGCTACTGTCAGATACTCGGGCATCGTGCCTTCGAGTGTATCCGAAACCCGGAGAGCAGGAACTACCGCCCGGGAGCAAAGCCAAACACCGGCCCTAAGAATGGAGCTAGCGATACTCGCCCTCCACCAACAAACCAGGCTCAGGGATATAAGGGCAAAGGCCCAGCATCGGGACCCGCCCTGCATGTCATGGACCGCTCAGATGAGGCTGGTCCTTCTACCAACCCAGGTATTTCTAAACCATGTGAACCTGTTATTGAGCAATGGATGATGTGAATGAGTGCTTGCATGCCTTGATTGCCTAATTGAGTAGGAAAGAATTAGTAGACTCACTAGAAAATTTAAACCACGTAGGAAGCTATAAGATATGCTTTCCTATCCCCTCACCGCCCTCCCTGGAAGAAAACATTATCAAAGTACAAGAACCAGGGAACGAACAATGTAAGGTTATCCAACCAGGTTTGATATTACTCAAAGGATACCTAACACCGGAGACACAAATTGCAATCATTAGAAAATGTCAAGAATTGGGAGCAGGACCAGGAGGGTTCTACACTCCAGAATTTCCAGGAGGATCAAAATGAAGCTGAAAATGATGTGTTTGGAAAGGATTGGAATCCTTATACAAAACTACCAGGATACAAGAAATGGAGATGGAGCACAAGTGCCAAAAATCCCAGAAGAATTTACAAATTGTGGAACAAGCAGTTACTACAGCTCAGCAGCTAGAAGAAGATCCAGTTCCCAACTTAAGGGCTGATCTATGTATCATCAACTTCTATGAAGAAGGAGGCCGCTTAGGACTACATCAGGACAAGGATGAAACACAAGGGTCCCTCGATCAGGGATACCAGTATTGTCTTTGTCAATTGGAGATGACGCAGAGTTCCTTTATGGCGAGCAGAAGCGTGTGGACCTTGCAAAGAAAATCATATTGAATTCAGGAGATGTTTAATAATGGGTGGAAAGTCAAGGTTGCTATACCATGGAATTAAAGGATTAAAATGAACACAGCACCTTCGACAGTGATAAACACCACTCACATGAAACCAGGAAGATTAAGTTTACTTTAGAAAGTACTAGTGTTGTAATTGTTTTTGGACTTCAAAAGGAGATCATCTCATCAATGAAGCATTATTGTTTGAAAGTGAATGTCTTTAGACCCCATCATGTATCAAAGTACTTACTCAGATTCTGTTATTAGGTTGCGCTAAGGAGACGGAAGGTGCCTTAAGTATACTTACTGAGGAGGAGGCCAGCAAGGGCGGCTCGATCTCACTGGTACCTTTCCGGTTAATGGAGTGGATGCATTAGTACTGTTCGACTCCGGAGCCTCACATACTTTCGTTTCGCCTACGCTTGCGGGGAAGTTGGGGCTAGACGCTGTAGAGTTACCTGATTTTAAGGTGGCACTCCCGTCTAAGGAGAAGATCAGTTGCACTCGTCTTTATAGAGGAGCCACTATCAGTATTAAGGAGGAGGATTTCCTATTGACCTTATTGAGTTCAGAGGTCTAGGATTCGACGTTATAGTCGGGATGGACTGGTTAGGGCGGCACAGAGGCCGCATTCTTTGTGCAGAGCGCAGACTGTTGCTTAAGAGCCCATCAGGAGTGACAGTATCTTACCGTCAGAGCCCTAGGGCACCATCGATAAAAGTTATATCAGCTATGTCCATGTATAAGCATCAGGAAGCAGAAGGAAGTATACTTATGCTATGTTCAGGATGTGAGTATGACCCTGATTTTGATCCAAATATGCCAGTGGTGTCAGAATTTCCAGATATTTTTCCAAAGGAACTTCCAGGCTTACCGCCATCCAGAGAGGTAGAGTTCTCCATCGAATTACTACCAGGTACCGGTCCCATAGCTAAGGCACCGTACCGTATGGCACCAGCAGAGATGGCTGAGCTGAAGGCAGCTGAAAGATTTATTGGACAAGGGATACATACGACCTAGCGTATCTCCTTGGGGAGCACCAGTGCTTTTTGTGAAAAAGAAGGATGGAAGCCTTCGGCTATGTATTGATTACAGGGAGCTTAATGCAGTATCGGTGAAGAATAAATATCCACTACCACGGATTGATGATTTGTTTGATCAGTTGAGAGGAGCAAAAGTGTTTTCGAAGATCGATTTGAGATCAGGCTACCATCAGATACCCATCAGGGAGCAAGACATAGAAAAGACAGCATTCAGAACACGGTATGGCCACTATGAGTTTACAGTTATGCCTTTTGGCTTGTCAAATGCACCTGCAGTCTTCATGGATTTGATGAACAGATTATTCAGAGAGCAGTTGGATAAGACCGTGGTTGTATTCATCGATGACATCCTCATCTATTCGAAGTCTAAGGAAGAGCATGAGAGTCACCTCCGACATGTACTTGAGATCTTAAGGGAGAACCAGCTTTATGCTAAGTTCTCCAAATGTGAGTTTTGGTTAGACAGAGTTTCCTTTTTAGGACATGTTATCTCTGATGCTGGGATCGCAGTGGATCCAGCAAAGATAGAAGCAGTTCGCACTTGGCCTAGGCCAAAGACAGTTACGGACATCAGGAGTTTCCTTGGTTTAGCAGGATACTACAGAAGGTTTGTCAGAGACTTCTCCAAAATAGCCAAACCTATGACCAGCTTAATGAAGAAGGACGCACCTTTCACATGGACTACTGAATGTGAGACCTCATTTGAGCTTTTGAAGAATGCTTTGACATCAGCACCAGTTTTGACTATACCTGAAGGCACAGAGGGTTATGAAGTTTACTGTGATGCATCAGGCAGAGGATTAGGGTGTGTACTCATGCAGAATGGGAAGGTAGTCGCCTACGCTTCCCGACAGTTGAAGAAACATGAAGAGAATTATCCCACTCATGACTTGGAGCTTGGAGCAATTGTTTTTGCATTAAAGATCTGGCGCCACTACCTGTATGGTGTCCAGATGACCGTATATTCGGATCACAAGAGTTTGAAGTATGTATTCACCCAGAAGGAGTTAAACATGAGACAAAGAAGATGGGTTGAATTTCTTAAGGACTATGACATTGATTTGCAGTACAAGGAAGGAAAAGCTAATGTAGTAGCAGACGCATTGAGTCGACGAGCACATTCCTTAAATGCCATTGTGGCTAGCTCGAGTCTTATAGACGACATACGTACCGCACAGCAGAAGGATCAGCGAATGATGGAGATCAGTCAGAAGTTGACTGACGGTACATTTGAGGTGTATAGTTTCAGCTACATGATGATGGACTCATCAGATTGAAGGGCAGATTGTGTATTCCCAGAGACAGCACAGATATAAAGGAGCATATTCTTCGAGAGTCCCACACTTCTACCACATCTGTCCATCCAGGAGCTTCTAAGATGTACAGAGATCTAAAGAGGTATTTCTGGTGGAGTGGTATGAAGGGCGACGTGACAGAGTATGTGATTCGATGTCTCACTTGTCAGAAAGTGAAATTCGAACATAGACGACCAGGAGGTATGGTACAGTCTATGCCAGTTCCAGAATGGAAGTTTTATGACATTTCTATGGACTTCGTGGTGGGACTACCACCTACGAGAGGAGGATTAAATATGATTTGGGTTGTTGTTGATCGACTGACTAAGGTTGCTAGGTTTATTCCGATGAAAGATACGTGGAAAGTGCCAAAGTTGGCAGAGCTATTTGAGAAAAGATCATCAGACATCATGGAGTACCTAAGACTATTGTTTCAGATAGAGATACTAGATTTCTCTCACGATATTGGCGAGCTACTCGCGAAGCACTTGGCACCGAATTGAAGCTTAGCACAGCATTTCACCCTCAGACAGATGGTCAGTCAGAGAGGACTATTCAGACCTTAGAGGACATGCTACGAGCATGTGCCTTGGATTTCCAGGGCAGCTGGATAGATAGATTACATCTCATCGAGTTTGCTTACAATAACAGCTATCACGCCTCTATACAGATGTCACCTTTTCAGGCTTTATATGGCAGACCATGCCGCACACCTTTGTGCTGGGACGAGTCTAGTGAGACCGTCATCATTGGGCCTGAGTACTTAGAGCAAGTCCAGGCAGAGGTACAGCAGATCAGAAACAATATGAAAGCAGCACAGGACAGACAAAATCATATGCTGATGAGAGGCGACGAGACCTTGAGTTCGCAGTTGGCGATCAGGTATTTCTACGAGTTTCACCCATGAAGGGTGTATTCAGATTTGGTCAGAAGGGCAAGCTAAGCCCGAAATTTGTAGGACCCTATGCTATCATAGAGCGGGTGGGCCTTGTGGCATATCGACTTGATTTGCCAGCCGAGTTGGGCAAAGTACACAATGTTTTTCATGTGTCTCAGCTTAAGAAATACATGCCTCATCCTTCTCATGTTCTACAACCAGAGACACTCTCTTTAGAACCAACAATGCGGTATGTGGAAACACCGCAAAGAATCTTAGACAGAAAGACACGAGAGACTCGAAACAAGTCTGTGAGCCTCGTGAAGGTTCTTTGGTCGAACCACGATGTGGAAGAGGCCACATGGGAATTAGAAGCAGATATGCGAGCGAAATTTCCCTCATTATTTACCGACCAGACACTTTAGTCTAGGGTACGGGGGCGTACCCCTCTTTTTGGGGGGGGTAGAGCCTTTTTCATTTTTGAGTTTAGTGTGCGTTTTGTTGCACTTTTGTGCATTTCAGTGACGTTCTGTCTTGTATGTGTTCTTGTGTAACACTATTCAGCATATTTCAGTGACATGTTGTCTTGTATGTGTTCTTTTGTGACACTGCATTTGAATGTACCTTGTACTTCTACTAGATGGTGTGTACCTTGTTACACTACAATAAAAGTTTATGTGCACTACTCTGCACTATCAGACATGAAAAGTGACTATGTTATTATATACACTATATTGTTCCAAGTATTCCTGTTGTGTTTGATGTACAATGTGAACTTAGGAATATAGAGACTTGGGACTTGATCCCTAAAAACTAGATTGAGTTGTGGATACCTAGTGGAACTTGATTCCCCACAACCTTATAATTTAGATATGAGACTTCGGGGCGAAGTCCTTTTTTAAGGGGGGTAGATTGAAATACCCCAAATATAAATAATATTATTAAATCATTATTTATTGGAATATAATCCAAATATAAATCATTTCACGTACGCATGCAAACCCATGCATGAAAACGTTACGTAAAAATAGTCGTTTCACCATAAACGCTAAAACGCCTTAGAAGCATATGGTCAAACATGACCTTGTATGACCCTCTAATATTCAAACCAAATGGTCATACAATTATTATGAATATATAATATATTCCCTAAGCTATATTCAGTCAAAAACGCAAAACGCTCGGGAGTGCTCACGCACGCCCCTTAAAGCACGAAAAGTCCGGAGGAGTGCCGAGGTGGCACGAACTCCTATAAAATTGATTCCTTGAGTTCCTAACATCATTATTAACCATTATAAAGAGAACCCACGAAGTGGTTTCTCAAAATTCAGCAAAAACCACAGGAGGATTTCTTAGCGCTCCTTTTTGGCCCGGGAGTGTCCCGATGGCCCGTAAATTATGTCACGGGTTGATATAACCCCATATAACTCAATGTAACATCTTAGTATATGTTTATTTACTATAATAAGTGTTTACAAACACTTGGAACTCATAAAAACAATTGGTTTCCCAAAATTTCCTTAGAGCACAAAAACACACCTTCGGGTGTCACGAAAATGCGTTTTACGCAATTACCTTGTAGTTTTTGACATGCCACGAATTGGTAATCTTAAATAGGGTTAAAATGACCTTCTAAATAAGTTGGTGTGACTAGTCAACAAGGCTCTCTATAGGGGCCGATTTTGAGAGCAAAAACTAGTATAAAATTTGCCTTTAAAGTTTAAAAAAGGCTTAAAACATAATGACTCATCATCCCATGTGCTATAATACTTAATGGCAAAGAAATGTGTGACTCATTTGACCAGAGAGCTGTCGAAATTATGCTAGAGAACATGGCCAAGTTGGCTAGACAAAAACAAATGCTAAAAGCAAAAAGTAGATTCCTTTTCTTTTTGCCTTTTGATTTCTTAAGCAAGTAACCTTCCTTGCTTGTTTCTTAGCTCATGAATGCCGATCAAATGAGCTCCATTCAGACCCTAAACCGTGCATATACAAGAGAGGAAGAAGACAAGTTATAACATTGAAAAATCAAGGAATAAAACTCACCTTTTCTTACCTTGTCTTCTAGCTCATAATCATTCTCTTCCAACTCATGCTTTGTCACACCTCACATGTCCGATTTTCATGCTGGAAAGGAGGCATTTATTGAGCCAATAAACCATGTAATAAACTAAGGAAAAGTAAAGTCATTTGACATTAAAAATTGACAAAACAAAATCAAATTCCAATTGCCCTCTTTCATTTACGTGAGCTAGGTCTCATTTCCCTCCTTGCACATTTCCTCCACGGTTTGGTAAGGCTCCCTCCTCTCTCTTCTTGCTTCATCTTCTTCCTTTGAAGCTCTTAAGTCCATTAATGGAGTTTTAACTTCTACCTTCATCTTTAAGGTAATTTCCTAGCATTTCTTGGCAAGTCTTGAAGCAAAACTCTTCCTAGCATATCAAGGTGTTTCGGCATCAATTAGATCTCCAAGGGGGTTGTCCAAAACAACATTAATCCAAGGAGCATCTCAAGGTTATCTTAAGGTAGGTTTTAAAGCTTGAAAATCCTTAAAGCACATTTTTATGTGTAACCAAGTTCTACTTCTTATAAGTCTCTTTTCTTCTTCATTTTGATGAAGGAAAACTTGTTCTTCACCTACCTTAGGAGTGCCGAATTTATAAGGAGAAAAGCCTAAGGTAAAGTCTTGTAAAACTACTTCCAAATCTACTTAAGATCTTTATTCAAGATCTAACTCCTAAACACCTTCACCTCTTGCATAAAACCGAAGAGGAGCATCAAGTTTACCTAGGAGAAAGCTTGGAGATTCAAGAAGAAGTTCAAACACTTAACCACCTTTGTCAAGAAGTAAGTTTACTAAGTAAATCTTTATGTTATAAGCTTTGTTAAGCTTCTAAAAATTGTACAAAAATTATGTACATCTCTTAGGCTAAATAATACCGAAACTATATGGTTTTATATGCCAAAAATATAATCTATAACATATATAGAAAATATTTACCTTAAGACACATTTTTGTGTCACAAAATTTATTTAGGTTACAAATAAAATTAGGCCGAAATGTCTAGGGCAAAAATGTTTTATTTTGAGCTAAGAATCAATATAAGACATTACAATAATTTATACATGAGTTATATGACTCCTATGAATTTATGTATAATTACTATGACATATAAATCCACTTTTATATATTATATGGTCACTAAATATTTGGCCGAATGCTCTATTTGATAAATGGGTTTTAATGACCTACTTAGGTATATAAACTTATATCATAAAGTTTGGTGAGTTAAAAATATTCTATTAGAGCTTAAATGACTAGTTAATAAGTTATGTGGCTTAAATGTAATTTTTACAAAGTTTGGTGCACTTATTGTGAAAACCGAGAGCTAAAGGGGTATTTGGTGTAATTATGATATAATATAAGGTTAGGAATTAAGTTTGAGAATTTTAGATAATTTAAACAAGCTTTAAAATAACTTTTATAAAGTTTTGGGCTATTATGTAATTTATAAAAGTTGTTATGAAAGTTAGAATTTATTAGTGGGGAATTCATAATTAAAGATTTATTAGGCTCACTTTCGAAATTTTGAGGAATTAAATATTTAGACTTTAGTTTATAAGTTATTAAGAAACTATTATAAAGTTTTGGGATGAAAGTGTAATTAAGGAAGAATAAATGACAAAGCCGAATTACTTTGGGGTTAGTTTGGTAATTTAAGAATTTATATATATAAATTCGGCTTTATGGAGAATTAAAATTAAAACTATAGTTTATAAGGCATTAAGCAAAGTTTATAAGTTTTGTGGTTAAATGGTAATTATAGGAAATGAATTATTATTGCCGAGAATTTAAGGGGCTAAGTTGTTATTTTTGGAAGTTATAATATTTAAAAGCTATATACTAAAATATTAGTGTGACTATGTAATTTAGCTAAATAAGAAGTTAAAACTCTATAATATAATGAGATTAGAATTTAAAGGTAAAGTTTATGAATTAATATGGTTGATTTACAAATAACCGAAATATAAGGGTAATAATTTAGATTTAAATAAATATAGGTCCTACATGGATATTTGGAGGAATTAGAAGAAAGAATTTTAATTAAAGGAATTATGGAATTAGAACTATGGCTTATATAGTTATAAGGAAGTTAAAGGAAACAATAAATATTAATCATGACAAAAAGAATAATGAGATTATAAGAATATCATGTCATTGTAAGACATTTAAATTTAGTTAAGAAAATTATAAGTTGTTATGTCACTTAGACAATTAAAATAAACAACAAATAGTACATGAATATATGAATACATATATGTGCATTAAAGGATTTATAAATAAATCGAAAAGGAATAACAAATAAGTTATACATTAAATCATGAGGTAATTGAAAGAAATAAACCTCACATGAAATAACAAATACGAGATTTGTTGAAAGATCCAATAGAATTATTATATAAGGGTAACATAAATTAACCCTCTCAGTTAATCCTATTCTAGGACTTTGTTTGACCAGACGTTGACCGGGAATTAAACAAGTACAGTCTACGGTGAACGGTATGGGATTCTTGCAACCTGTTTTCTACCGGATTACACCGGCTTGTGTGCTATCTGTTGTTTGAAATAACGACCAAGATAATTAATGTAAAATGTTGTTTACTCTTGTGCGCTGTTGTATTATTTTATGTGCGTGAATGTTGCTGACTACAACGTGTATGTCCCACGCATACAAACACTACTATACCAGTGGATTAAATACCTGCGCTTCAGTATACCGAGGACTTGTACTCGAGTCTCTCACTAACTTCACTTTCTAACAACGTCATTATCCTAAACGTGATAATTGACAATACACATTGTGTTCTTGTTTAACGTCTTTATATGACACTTAACAATTCTATACTTCGAGAACGAGGAGCCCAGTTGGATCTGGCCATGCATGCTACAGGAGTTGTACCTGTCTCAGGTCGTCTCCTACTACGTCGCGACGGAACATTCAGTTGGGAGGAAGACTCTATTCCTCCCGGGATTCAAATGCCCATCAGTTCAGTTTGAGGAAGATTTCATTCCTCTAGTGGGATTCATTTTCCCACGCCTCTCAGTTCAGGGTTTAACTACGTTATCTCCTGGGGTTTTTATACCCAACCTTTCTCTATAACGAGGTCACTATACCTCCACTATATTGATATACTTTTATACATCTGTCAGTCCCACTGTGTGGACCCGACAGCTATCAGACATTTCAGTTCAGCTAACTTGACCTTCTGTGTCTTGTTCTATGTGACATTATTGTCCTTGTTTGGATACTTGTTATCATCAGATTATGCTTGTTTACAGCTTTATAAAAATGAACTGCATGTGTTCGACAAAGTAGTTGGTGTGGCCCGGTAGACGATGGGCTGCACGTTTTCCATACCAGCATTGTTTGCTGAGCCCCTTTGGGGGCACCCCCATTTTTCAGTACCTGAAGTTTAAGAAGATCACCACACTGAGTGTAGGTGGGGTAGACCAAGCTTTGGGAGTCTACTATTAGTTAATTATTTTATTTCAGTATTTTACTTTGAGTTTGATTCCTAGTATCTCGGGTTGTATCTGTATTCCAGATCGTGACATTTGAGGATTGTATTTGGACTTAGCCTTGTTGGTCACAAGGGTGGCCAACGGCATTGTAATACCGCCCTGTTGTTGTATTTATTTCCGCTGTAGTTGTATTTTATTTGGGAGTGATCGCCGTTCAGTTTATTGGATTTCGGGTTGGGGTATTACAATTTGATTATGTGTGAAAAAAGCAATTCACTTCAATATCTCAAGGATGTTTCCGAATAAACAACAACCGACATGATTGTTCCATATTGTATGCTGCTCTTGAAGATGAAGGTCACCATTTGGCTCATCAAAACGACGATACACAATTTGGGAATGGGAGGTGGTTGATGAAGTTGATGAGAATGTAATGTCTCATATGCTTATTACAGACATAGACACAATGTAATTCATACTAGTAACATAATATTGTAAGTGGACTCTTGTATAGAAAGGACATTGGGCTGAACTTATTATATTGGGCCCCTATGACTTATTATCTAATATCCTCCCGCGGTCCAAACGAGAGACCAACGGACGTTTAGAATAGAACGCCAAGAACGGAGAAGACGAAAGGGCCTTGGTGATACCGTCGGCAATCTACTCTGGGGCGGGAATGTGCACCATCGTGAGGCTGCCATTGACAATCCACTCACGAACAAAGAAGTAGTCAACAACAGCATGCTTCATCCGGTTGTGAAAGACCAAATTTTTACTCAAGTAAGTGGCTCCAATATTGTCACGGTACAAGATTGGTTCTTTATGCCTAAAACCTTAACTCTTGAAAAATTTGTAATACCTAAATCCTTTCAGCCATAGTAGTAGCCAAAGCCTTATATTCGGCCTCCGTCCATGATTTTGCGACTGATTTATATTTCTCTGCGCTTTAGGAAATCAGATGCTCTCCAAGGAACAAACAATACCCGGTGGTCAAGCGACAGTCTCGATGTGCTCCATCCCAGTCCGCATCAAAATAAATCTCAAGTGAGCCAGGAGGAGAAGCAGCTAAAAAGAGCCCCATGTGTTTGGTATGGTTTAGACAGCGAAGTAATCTTTTCACTGCTTGCCAATGATTTTCATGAGGAGCATGCAAGTGCTGACGTATTATATTTACTGCATACGGATGTCGGGACGGGTAATAACTAGATACTGCAAAGATCCTACAATACTACGATAGAGAGTGGGACCTGAAAAGAGAGGAGAGATAGGATCCTCAAGAGCAATATTGGGATTCATGGGGGTTGAAAACTGAAATTCACTTAGAGTTAGCAAGTTTAGCACGCTCCAGAATTTCTAAAATATACTTATCTTGCTTGAGAAGTAGCCTAGTAGAGTTTAGAAAATAAGATAAGTTACCTAGATCCTTAACTGTAAAGGTTTTACCCAATCTACCAATAAGACATTCTAGCAGTAGAGTAGTACTTATTGTCAGAAGTAGTCATCCACATACACAAGAGCAAAAACAACATCACCCTATGTATGAAAACAAAGAGAGAGGGATCCTTCTTAGACATAATAAATCCAAGCTCCAAAAGAAGAGAGCTCAAGGCAGAGTACCACGCCTTAGGAAACTGTTTAAGCCCATAAAAAGCTTTCTTTAGTTTACAAACATGCAAAGGTCTGTCCTTGTCAACAAACCATGGGGCTGTTGAACATAAACCACCTCTTCAATAACCTCATTCAGAAAAGCATTTGAACATCCAATGTCTAATAGGCTAGTTCAAGGATATTGCCACAAATAACACAATTATGATAGTAGTGACTTTTGATAACAAGGCTATAAGTCTCAGTAAAATCAACCTCATCCGTTGGTTATAGCCCTGAGCCACCAACCTTGCCTTCCTCCTCTCAATTTTACCCTTAGTTGTCTTCTTTGTCTTAAGAATCAATTTCACCCCCAAAACATTCGTGCCATGGAACATGGGGAACTAAATCCCAAATGAGTGA
The DNA here is from genome assembly GCA_023374045.1 of Limonium bicolor. Classification (NCBI taxonomy): domain Eukaryota; kingdom Viridiplantae; phylum Streptophyta; class Magnoliopsida; order Caryophyllales; family Plumbaginaceae; genus Limonium; species Limonium bicolor. The sequence goes on from CM041778.1 coordinate 90,940,711, forward strand.
CCAACAAGCATTATACTCTTGCACACAAAGCATCCCTCCAAACAGGAAAACATTTAGCTTGAGTAAAACTGTGTTCCTTATGAATAGTCATATCAGGTGTAATAGCAATAGCATAAGAGTAGATAATTGGGGCCAGGGAACTGTGCCATCAATGTAGATAAGAGGTTTCAAGGTATTATTCTTAGCACGGGTAATCATTAGATGAATATTTTGGGGGAGGTAATGGTGATGGAGATAGAATAAGAAAGAGTATTTGTAACACCCCTACCGCTAATCCGTCATACTGTACAAATACTTACCTTCGCAGCGATTTACATACACAGCGGCGGGTGTACACACGCCGTTAGTCACCCACGTGACTAACAAGGCCAGCTACAATACTACATACTATCAGTCTGATGAATTTGAACATACCGGGTACTCTACACAATACATTACTTTCCATTGCATACTCAAACCATAATTCAAATGCACTCAAATACAACACTATACCGAGTCTACTATAATCCTTAAATTACCGATTCAGTTGGACTTCCAAATCGCATTACAATACAAATACAATTCCTATTACTCAACTACCCATGCTTTCGTAGCAGCCCCGTCCTACACTCTCGAACGGTGGTCGCTTCGAATACCTGTAAAAATAAAAACGGTGCCCTAGGGCTCAGCAAAATTGCTGCATTGAAATTCGCATACCCCGCGTGCTAACCGGGGTACGGACCGATACTTTGGGTCGGATATACATGGAGTTCGTTTTACATGCATACATACATACTAATACTACGACAATAAAATCAACAATACTTACATACATACAAGGTCATTACCTACCAAGGAAGACAATTTGTCAGTCAACCGTTCATTTAGTTATCCGTTCATCCGGTTTCAATCGGATCTCTCTTCTCCTTGCTCGGGTTTCATAAGGCTTACACCAAGCTTAATCTTACTTACTTGTTGCTTTACTTACACTGCGCTCAATACCTTAATCATTATTTTCTCATGCTTACTCAGTATTCACTACTACCAACTTACTCTTACTCAGTACTCATCACTTGCTCTCACATACTCAGTACTCCATACTCTTTTCCTTCTCGTACTTACTCATTGCTCGGTACTTATTCATACTCCTACTTACTCCTTACTCAATACTCATTACTTTACTCATACATACAATACGCATACTCTCATTACTTTTGGCCTCCGGGCGGAGTCATACACAGGACTCTCCACCGGGCCTACAAATACAAAGGGCTATACACTTAGCTCCTCCAATACTCAAATGTCCGTTTTTTACTGGACTACTCAAATTCCCAACACTCCTCTCTTGGAGTATCTTACAATCTCGTGGATTAGCCTAGAAGTATCTCTCTCTCGATAACCTCCTAGCCTCGAGAATTACCAACGTCTAGTATTCTCAGATTTAAGGTTTCCCCAACGTATCGAATACTCTCATGTTCGGGACATACTTACAATAGTCCGGGTCCTCTCATCATTGGGTCACTAATTTTCTAAGGGGTTTGGAAATCCCTCATCATCCTTTACTACTCTCATGGTTCATGTCTTGCACCATCATCATTCCTCTAATAGAGGTTACTTATATGTACTCCACTATTTATTGTTTTGGGGATTATTTATTTCGGTTCTCTTACCGTTATCGGGAGGTTACTAGTCCCGCACACTCTCTCACATTCTAGTGAGTCATTGGTTTGTGTTATCGTTTCTTGGTTTGTTAGTGTTCGTGCGTTTCTACATTTTCATTAATTCACAACCAGACTCCTACTACGAGTCAATAAACAACGAGACTCATTTATGAGTCGGTTCTACACACTAAGTTAAGCCACACAATCATTCAAGAAGGGTTAGCTCAATACAACATACAACAAGACATACAATGAAAGGCAATAGACCATTTTCATGCTTTAATCTTGATTAGCCGGCATACAGCACACAAATCAAAGTAGCTCAGTTAGCATACGGGGTATGAGAAAATCATACCTTTCACCGGGGTTAGCTTTACCGTGTGTTCCCTTGTTCCTTGGTTCACACTTGCTCCACTGATAATGTTTCAAACATTGTTATTAATACTAATGTTCATACGGTACGTACATATTACTACTCCCGTACTTACCCCGTTGTCCCGTTACACTTAGTTTACTCATGTCAAACTATGTCCTTACTTCCCACTCATTTCCTACACTTGTTTACACTTCTTATGACCTCTAAATATCACCAAACAAGGCCTTAACAACATTACAACCATCCCCAATCCATTCCCATCATTAGGAGGCCTTAAAACACATTCTGTTACATTTTTAGCCTGGTCCGGGTTGTGTCCCGGGTTACAAACCCGGACCAATCCCGGAAAATCAGTTTCTGCCATGTTTTTGCCTTGGTCCGGGGGTATGTGTACTTGGATACAAACTCGGACCACATGCTGGGATGTGTTTCTGGCACATTTTTGATGTGGTCCGGGTTTGAGTACTGTTTACAAACCCGGACCATGTTTGTAGGTGTATAAATTGACAGTTTTTGTTCTTTTCAACCCCAATTCACCTCCAATCATTTCCTAAAACTTTCCACATGTTTTCTACAGTTTAAACACCCTAAAACATGCCTAAAAAACTCTTCAAAACATTTGTTCAATCCTTACTACAACTTCTTGCTCAAATTCTACCCATTCCATTCTTACTGTTACATTTTGCACACTTGTGTACTTCCTAACTTCCTCTTGATGGTTTATAAACCTCTACCAACCTTACCAAAATACTTAATCACCACTACAATTCCATCCAAGGCAAAGGCACTACCCTATACCCAGTCTAACCTCATTTCCAAGATTATAAACACTAACTCTTTTTCTTGAAATTCCAATTGCTTTACAACACCCATTTGCTACAGAATTTTCACACTCACATATTCAACCTCCATTTACCTTCCATGGTTACTAAACACTCTACTCAACCCAATACACACCTTGGTTCTCCCATTCACCAAGTCATCCAAAAATGCTTATTTTTTCTACTAAATTTTGCCATAGTTTGCCTACAAACCTAGCATATCCAAATCCATTCTTTCTCACCAAAATCAATCCTAATCTAGCCACACCCATACAAGGGTCCTACCAGCAACCAAAGCAATCATAATTACCAAAATCTCATCATACAACAATACCAATATACATACTCAAATTACTTGGCTCTAAGGCCCTTATTGCACACAACAACTTTCAAATTTCCCTCAAACTTCAACCAACTACATTCCTAGTACAAAAATTTGGGTTTCATTCATTAAGTTACCCATTCCCAATATTCTAAACAATTTAAATAAGCACCAAGGTAGTTTAATTACCTTGATTTCACAAGTTCCTCTTCCCATTTCTCCTCTTCTCTTCCTCTTGCCATTTTTTGGTCAAGTGGGCAATGGAGTTGCCAAACTCCATTCCCATCATCCAAGGAACACAAAAGGAGTGTAATTAAAATCCTAAACCCTTGGAATAATACTACTTCAATAAAATACTCTTAAAACACAAAATTTAGGGTTTTACCTTTGATTTCCAAGAGGGTTTTGACCCTTGATTCAAGAAGGTGATTCCAACCACCATTGGAAGGTTGGAATAATGTTCAAACAAGAGAAGAACAAGGTGTTACAAAGGGGCAAAATCGGCCATGAAAGATGGATGAAGAAAAATGAGTTTTTATCTTGAATGTTTTTACCTTAGAAGAAAGAGGGGATTCCAAGCTCCATAACAATTCCATTTTCTTCACCAATGGGTTATAACCATGAAATGAACTTCATCATTTTGGAATTTTAGAAAAAGAGGGAAGGGTAGATCTTGATGAGAGGACAAGAATATATAATTTGTTTTTGATTTGGAGTTGTGTAATGTGGCTTGGGCAAGCTTGGAAGTGTGGGCTTCCATGGAGGGTGAAGAAATCGTCCAAGGAGAAGGAGAACCAGAAAAGGAAGGAGGGAGGGGGAGTCTCACGCTGGAAAGGAAAGAAATGAAGAGAGAGAGAAAGGTAAAGTGCTTTACCTACTTTTGTTTTTTTTTACTTTATTTCTTTCTCTTTTTATTTCCAGCTAGTTTAAGTGTGTGAGAGAGCTAGTTTACTCTCTTAGAAACCGGCCCACTAATATACATGAGTTGGGAGCGTTTTTTCGTCTTTTACAAAAAACGCTTGTTAATTTTACCCGGTTTAGCACTATTCACAAACCGGACCCGTTTTCTGGAATTTTATCGTTTCTTCTTTCTCTTCTCTATTTCTTATTTTTAATGGTTATTCAGCTTTCATTAATGTTTAATTATAGTTATTTAATGAACTATAATTTTTAAAGGTTCATTTGACCACTCAAAGTCACGTTTTCGGGTTTTCTCAAAAACGTGCGCTAAAGCTTAATTAGCGTTTTAAAACATTATTTGGATCCATTTTCTTCGGGAATCATTCCCGTATACTAATTAGGTATGAATAAGCCTTAGAAATCCTTATAATACTCTAACCGAGGTCTCGTACCTCCTATGGTTATATAACGCTTATTTTAGCGTTTTTTGCTTTTTAAGCGTTTTCTCATTTCTTTTGGATTTATTTCCTTACTTACTGAAATTACTTAGACACTATTAGGCCCCTTAATACATATTAGAAATAATTTCATCACCATATTTAAGTTCGGGGTATTTAAATCTACCCCCTTAAAGAACTTTGCCCTCAAAGTTGGTGAATCTAATATTGTATACTCGTATAAGTACTCTATGCTAAGGTTATGACCTCTAATATAACTTGTCAGACTCCAGTGTCTGACTCGATGTATATACTACAAATCCAAACGGATGTCACTGCATGTATATCAATAAAAAATATCTGTTAACAAACTCTCCATGGGGGTCCGTCCGCAGATAAATGAGGTACCATCCTCTCCCATGTCGAGCGATCCCTCAGGTACGCTCACGTTTGAACACTTACGCTTTCTGGTTCAACGGCCGTCATGACTAATGGCACTTACGCTTTCTGGCCATGGTCCTTTGGTTCAGATCAATTCATTTGCATATATAGAGATCCTCAGGCACTTACTCATACTTACTCATACTTACTTCCCAGTGCCCTTGGAAAAATACAAAACCACGCCCACCCCCCGTTCTACCTGTCTTCAAGACTAAAGGCCACAGCCACGCTGGGTGATAGCGGTTTTCAAAACTAATCATCACTTCCACTAACTTAAAACTAGCTTCACCTCCATGGTTTCATCAACCGGATACCGTGCCTAGTCATGAAGATCCACTAGCGCCCGTGGGAGCGGTTTCAAACCGATCCTCATTCTCAAGTTTGAAGAAAACATTGTACCAAATTAGTTTTGGGAATTCATTTTGAAAACTTGCATACATCTCCTGAATTCCATTTATGATGATTATACCTTTACTAGTGTTATTACTGTGACCACTTATAGGGAGCTTCAAGAGTCCTTCATCCCCATGTGATCAGCATTGGTGTTGAACTATCCTTCCACCCCAATTTGGTGTTTGGTTTCCCTTGATCGCTAGCAAATCAAGTTCCACCTCCCACCTCAATTCAAACAGACAAATCGTCAACCATTGTTTCGTTTTCTATCTTTTTAGTCTTGCTAATCATAATCACCACACATACATTTTCCAATTTATAGAATTCACCTACTCACTTACTAATCATCTCATCAATTATTGCTACATCATCTTCAACTACTATACTTAGAAATTCAAGGGTATAATATCCATTAATTTTCTATTCTCCAATTTATACTCATCAAATACATCGGTTTCATACTGATTTATACTCATTACATACATCAGTTTCATACCTATTTATACTCACCAAGTCTCCCATACGTACTCATTTCTCATACTATTACCAATCGGGATTCCCATTCCCCTGGAGTTTTCTCTACTCCTTTCCTATTCTTATTTCCCAAATAACCACAATTACATGATGAGTGAATACAATGTTTATGTAACATAAGTATCAATCATCAAAACAATACTTTTGCGCTATGTGCATTGTAGTTTACGCACTTATCACGTAAAACTTATAACACTTCGCGGTTTTCGCTCTACCCCACCCCCCTTAAAAGGGATTACTCCCACGTAATCTACCATGTCACATTAGACATTGGTCGAAGGCATTAAGCCGTCATGGAGTGGTTTAGCTTCCATGCGGTCTATTATACAATGTTCCTTGATCAAAGGGTCTTAACCGTATTACCGGTTAGTCCTTGCATCAAAAATTTTTCATCGGAGTTTATCTAACTCTTAACCGGGTTTGGTACTAGCCTAAATGGCTTTAAGGCATTGATAATTAACCTTTTATTCATTAGGTGTATTTCACTTGGAATTCTGGGCCCACTAGCTTCTGCTGCGCGACCCTGATAACTTGGTTATTCGCCCTTTTCGTTATCCTCAATGTGCTACACATTACCTTTTTATCCCTCTTATTGTGGGAATAAGGTTTATTCCATCAAGCGTGGTATTTCCTTTACCGTACGCGAGTTCAATGAGCTTCGGATTTTTCTATCCAGATCTTTGGAAATCTATATACATATTGTTGTGTATTATAGTGATCATCATTCACTTGGTTCCTCTGACTTATTGTCGGTTTGAGATTGAGCCACTACTTAGTTGTAGTGCTTCCTCTGTTGTCAGTAGCTTCTGAATTATGTCAGTTTCTATGGTTCAGTACAAGTGTTTCTTTACTTGTATGACCTTGCATTTTCTATGCGTCGGTCCTAGTGACTTTCTTAAGTCTCCTTTCACTTTTATTCCAATGGAATTCACATCTTGTGATTGTTGGTGTGTTTCACACTCTTCGTGCTTCTTTGGCCTTAGGCCGCACGGTTTTTTCAAAGCTTCCGCTTAACTGGCTTATGCCATGTTCATTGGTGAAAGGAAGAATTTACCACGATTTATATTTTCCATATTCCCAGCTATCCCTAGATCATTAACTGCACAAGTGCAATACCAAAACACTCAGTCCTACAGAGTGCAGAGGCGTAAACGCTTGGCAGTAAATCTCTCATGTGAAATAGGAATAAATATTACTTCTTCGTGTGGTGCTTCGTCATTTGGTGCAGACTCCTGGCTTGTTGCCTGGTCTGTCCACTATCTCGTATTAACAACTCCGTAGCATTGGGTGATTATTCACATACATTGGTCGCCTGCTGCGCATCGTGTTCTTACTGATTCCATAGTATTGGTTTACATGGCATCCGCTGTTGCTAGCTTCAGCTCATGCATTTCCACCATCTATACCATGGTTCAACGTTTACTTATGAGCTCCTAGAGCGTTATTTACTTATACTTTACGTTCCAACATATCGTGTTCCTTCTGAACTGGTTACTCCTTAGTTTCCAATAATTGCTTTCAAAGCTTATTTCACATTGCTTGTCAATAATTGTATGCTCAAGCTTCACTACATTAGTAGTTCTGAAAGGGATATGTTTTCAGACATTTATTGATGGTATCCTCCTCTTAGAATCCATGTGTTCACCGCTCTCGCGGTCTCACATTTATGAGGGGTATCCTTGCTCGTTGGTTATTAAACCATCACACTGGTGCCGTTCTTGGCAACTCTTCATATCGTTCACATTGTTTTTTGCAACCGTTGGTTGTATCCTGTAGTAGGTTTATGGGCATACTAGCCCATTGACTAGAGCTCGGCTCATCTCAGGCGGTTTACAAGCTTTGCTTCTCCTTACACCATCAATTGGTTTGAAGGTAAGTAATTTGATGTTGATTGTTGTCATTGTTAATTTAGGGCATCCCCTAGTAAGTGGGATCCCTTCGGTGTTCTAACCGAGTGTCCATTCTAGCTCTTGTGCTTTTATCACGCTTCCGACACCCTTCAAGGATTGCTCCTAGGTGTTATTAAGTGATGCTATTACATCTGGCTGATATTTATGAGTGTGTCAGTCTGTTATCCTACCTTACGGTTCTGGATCTGAGTTATCCCATTGAGGGTTATAACGTCTCCCGTTCTTAGGGTATACCATGGGTACTTCTCTTATATTTTTAACCGGTTTGGTATTTCCTTTAGTGGTGAAAGGAAACATTAGAAGTATTTTGTGGTATAAGAAGAAAGCGTATAAGAATCAGGGGACAGAGAAGAAGTGGAAACAGAATTAACAGAGGAGAGGATATGATTATGTGGTGAGAGGTTAGAGAAGGGCAATAGAACAGGTATGAGCTAAGAAGTAAAAGAATCAGTGCATGGAGAAGAACTAGAATTGGACCTCATAGGAAAATGATGTTCATTAAAAACAACATCCCTATAAACATAGCTCCTCCTAAAATGAGAACAATAACAAATATATATCTTATGGTGAGGAGAATACCTTAGAAAATACACTTAGTGGTCCTGAATATGAGTTTATGTGGATTTTGAGGTCTGATATTGGGCCAACAAGAGCACCCAAACACCCATAAGATAGAATAACCAGGAATGTGTTTAAATAAAAGCTCATAGGGAGTTTTGTAGTTCAACACTTTAGCGGGAGTGCAATTTTAAAGAAAACAGACTGCCTTAAAGGCATAGCTCCAAAATCTCATAGGTAAAGAAGAATGAGCAAGAAGAGAGAGCCCCTTATCTACCAGAAACCTGTTTTTGATTTCCACACTTCCATTCTGAGGATGACAATATGGACAAGTCAGCCTATGAGATATACCAAACTTGGTAACCAAAGATCTTAAAGCCTGAAATTCCCCACCTCATTGGTCTGAATAGCTTTGATGGTGGTCGAAAAATGATTATGCACCAACCAAATAAAAGCATCAAAAACAATCATAACATCAGACTTTCTTGCCATAGGAAATAACCACACAAATTTGGAGTAATCATCAACAACAAGTAAAAAATACTTGTAACCATTAGACCTGGCAAACGGTTATCCGTTCGGTTTTGGGTCATATCTTTTTGGGAAAATATCTGTTTGGGTCATTAAACTTTGGGACATTTCAGGTTCGGGTCATTCGGGTTTGGGTCAAATCGGGTTTGGGTTGTCAGATAGAACCAGGTTTCGGTTATTTCGGTCATGATTAATATTATATTAAAAAATTATTAAATAAATATATACCTAATTTCTATAAGAATATACTCATATAGATTACAGAAAAGTCAATACAATGTTTATTCTGAATTTCATTCAGATATACTAAGTTTGAATCAAGTTTTTTGTCATTCAGGTTTTGGGACAATTCATGGTCACTATTATTTCATGTTATTTGAGTTTAGCTAATTTTTAATTACTTTTATTTCAGATCATTTTGGGTTCGGGTTGGTTCAGATTATACATTTTTTGGGTCATTTCGGGCTTTGGTCATTTTGGGTTTTACCCAATTGGATTTTGGGTTTGTTATATTTAAATATTTTTCAGGTTTCGGTCAGGTTTCAGGTTTGGATAAAACGGGCAGGTTTTCAGGTTGGTCAAATTTTGACAGCACTAGTAACCATCAATAGAGTCAGTGTAGGAAGATCCCCAAACATCCATGAACAACAACTCAAAACTGGCACTAAAAGTAGAAGAACTAGAAAAATCTGGAAATGCATGATGTTTGCCCATACAACAAGCATTACCAAATTCCAGTTTCTTACTACTACTACTCAGAACTGGCAATTTATTACACCCACAATCTTGTTAGTAATAACAATAGAGGGATGACCAAAACTCTGATGCCACAACTCAATAGTAGGTGAACCTCTCCCTCTGTTGTGGCATGCACCATAGGGTTAGGGGAAAGAGAAAAACATAC